>JAZHYW010030264.1:0-101012 GCA_037355805.1 Ixodes ricinus
CTGTTAGAAAAACTCCTGTCAAAGTATGGGACACATACATGCTAACCTTGTTGCCACAACATGTACTGTATTACCGGACTACAGAACATGTTCCATACTTCTTTAGTATGGGACATGTTGTTGCTGTATGGGCAGCCACAACAAGTTCCATACACCATCATCACGGAATAAGTACTGTATGCTACAGGAAATGTACCATCATGGCACACGGCAGCACATGTTCTGTTGCAAGCCATGCCAGAACACGTACCATTTTTACGAAGTACATCACATGTTCCAATGCGTCCAAAACAGCACAAGTCACATTTCTTGTACGTACGGAAAAAGTTCAGTCTCGTTTGTGATGGTACTCGCCCCATTTTATGTTACTACCGCTATTCACGAGTACATCCGGGCTTTGTTTGTCACATGCCAAGCTCGTCCTTGAAAACGTTGATATGTGACATGCAAAAGAGGGATGTCCTGCCAATTTGCAGGCGTAACTCGATGCAGGTCTTTGCAGCATATAATTACCTACAATACGTAAATGTTCCCCAAACTTGTATGGAAAATTCGAACTGTCGTATCTAATGCGAGCACTATCCTGAAAACAGAACAATGAATCTGTGACATATATGCTCAACAGCCAGGAATGCTATGAGAAGGTGTTCGCATGCTACTTCAATTTTAGGGAGCATTGTACATGTAGTGACGGGGATAAAGGCAGGTAAACATTTGTAAACATCCTCATGAAACTAAGTTCAGCTTGGTCCTGTTGGTTCCAAACCATAGCAACGGACCCATTGTGAAGAAGAGTGAACAGTTTGCTGCTTCAAATGTATTTACATTTATTTTTCTTTTAAATGACTAGAACACATACACAACAAAAAACACGTCGTGCCGCAAATATTTTGGGGCAGCTGAGCCATTGTTATGAGGCTTTAAAAAAAGATGAAAGTGAGCAACGTCTCCCAAAGAAAAATGTAAAAAAAATATGCTGACACGCTACACCTCGAAAAGAACCATCTTGGCCTATGACAACAAATAGTAATATGAACAATAGAAAATGAAGATTAATTTAGACAAGCGCCGAATTTTCTTTCCACTTCTTTTGGAACTTCGAGAGCTCTTGAAGGGCTCCCTGCACCTTCGGATGCACCAGAGCAACTTTTCTTGACGACTGTCGGGACCCCTCCTCTGGGTTCATTGCCACAAGTTGCCTGAAAGAAAGAGGACTTAAATAATGGGTTGGAATATTTAGAGGAAGATGTATAACAGAAGCTAAAGAGTTCCTGGCTCCTTTTTCAACTTCTGTATCGGTTAGTAATCCAATCAGGACGAATTCTAAATCTTGTCTATAGTATACTTTGAAGCCGAGACAAACGCCCTTAATTTGGATAGTCCGTGCACAAGCTATGAGCGTCTGACCCTTGCATTAAGACGGATTGTGACTGTACACAAAAAAAGTTTCAGCCCACTGGCGTCAGTTCTCAGTAATAACTGGACACATGTCAGCCCACAACGATAAGACATTTCTACAACCCGAGACAGAGGCGACAAAGAAGGACAAACACATACGTCTCAATTGAGACGTATGTGTTTGTCCTTTGTAGCCTCCGTCTTGGGTTTTAGAATGTCTTATATTAACCAGCTCGCCTGCCTAGTAAAGTTGTACACGATACTTCAGTTAAAAAAAGAATTCACAGTACCAGTCAATGCAATGATGCAAAAAAGTCTACCTGAAGTGCTTAAGCAGAATATTGTGGTTATTATTAAAATGCTGAACATTCATGTCTTTTTGTTCATATTTACTAATTCTAACTGATAAGCATAGCCCGGTCAAAGGTATATTTATGTGCCCCTGCAGAACAAGGGCTCCTGCATTTGCAGCCTAGTCATATTAAGGCGGTTTAAAATAGAAGTCGCATGCGTCGTAGGATGCATACGCTCTAGTATTGGTTCTATATGACAATATATCTGAATACCAGATTCATGTTGACTCACATTATATTGCAACATAATCAATATGATTTACTAAGAAAACGGTCCTCCCGAGCAGGTCACGCAGTTACTGCAGCACATCCAATTAATGTGAGCAAGGAATATTGCCAAGCCAGTTGTAACTTGTAAATAAGGTTGTGTAGTAAGCAGCACATTAACATCAGGCCTTTGCCTTTCTTAGTATAAAGTTTCAACAAAAACATGCTTTAACATGTTCCAGGTTGCTGTTGAACGTGCCAAACGAACACAAACCCCAACGTTACTGTGCTGCTCTACAAACATATATTTTTCCGAATTGCTGCCGAAAGCTAGACACTTTGCTTAAAGTAATTGACTATGCCTCAGCGACCGTGTGACCAAGCTGAATGAAACCCTTAATCTTTACATGGGAATACTGCCATACGTTCGAGGAATCGTTATGCGTCTGCTATATACGTACAGTACTCACCAAAGGAGCATGCGACTGTATTACCTCATGGAGATTACATCAATCCATGACGTAGCACAAAAAATTGTTGCATTAAGCACCATTGCATAGTTGTCATTCGGCTACTGACAGGTTAGCACTTTTATGAGGTAATGGACAGTTGGTGTGTTCCTGTAAGTTTCGGGAACATTGCACATTGTGAAACCTTGACTTTTACCATATATTCGAAATCTCCAATTTTCTGCCAAATTGGCTTTGCTGGAAATAGTTGAAGAGCACACCACCATTCAAAGGTACGCCGAACTACTTAGGATGTTGGCAAGGAGACGATAACAGATTAGCTACATCATTTATTGCTAACGGCCTCTTATGTCATGAACGCTCTAGGAAATAACTTAGTTATTTCTTCGAAGTATGTACGTTTATTAGAAGCTCAAGTTACTTCGGAAATATCAGTCCCGAAAAAATGGCATCCATTTAGGTCACAGACCACCCGGAGCCACGGAGCATCCGAGGCACGCACACGACTATTAACAAGACGGTGATTGATTACTGGCTCAGCGCGGATAAGTTTACTGGAGACTAAAAATACTGCACGATAATCCGTTACTATTTCTAAGAGGCAAAAGCCTGCACTATTTCTCTGCATCAAGTAGGTGCCACCTTTATTTGACCGCATATTTAGCAAGCTGCCGAGATTAATCACACGGCCAAGTAGCAGAGGAACCCAGTGCTCCACCATGCTTTCAGATGCATTTAAAATATAGCAAAGCTATATGCACTACCCACTACGTCAAGCACCTCGACCGGAAATGGCTGTACGCACGACGCGGAGAGGTCATGCCACTTGGGTCACCCTTTTCGGGCGGCGCCTGTATCACTGGGGAGCTCGTTAATCCTCCAAACTCGTTGTCAGAAGGCACTACTTGTCACATGCTTAGTGGTTCGCAAGTTCAAAGCTATGTCTTTTCGACCGGAATAACTGTGCCTTTAATAAAAAAATAAAAAAATAAACATAACAATGCGCTTGTTCGTGTCTACTCGCCTGTAATTGTCCCTTGTGTCGCGCAAAAAAAAAAAAAATCTCTAGATTGCATTATGAACCAACTAGGCCAACAACAAGTTTTAAATATCAATAAATGTGGGGATAAAAACCTGGAGAAAAAAAAAACTATCAAGAATTCGCCGGAAGTGTTGTATTCTTGCATATTCAGAGGCTCAGAACTTCGAAACAAGTTTCTCCTACCAAAATGTGCACAGGCTAAAAGAAACACGTCCCAAAAACGTAAAACGAAAAAAAAAAAAGTTATCTATTTTTTTTTGAACAATATTAGAAATCTTCTTCCATGAGTTAATTCATTCCTTAACGTGAAAAAAACAATAAATACATTATTTTGTATTCTGCAGATAGCAATGATATGTACTGTCTGTGGTGTTAATTTAAATGTGATACCTCAAACAACTTAGACGAAAATAAATACCAAGTTTAGGGAATAATTGCCCGTAGATACATGTTTGGACATTTCTTCGAAACTCACCTTGAATAATAATAATCATATCTTAAGACGACACTTACCTAGGCTGTACATGATCATTCTTAAAAAGTTTAACATCTCTACCATAAATAGCTTCGGCTATAGCGCGCTTCAAATATGGCACAAACGACAATCGTCAAAAACCCGTCGTCCTTCCTCGCCCCTTCGGAATTTTTTTTTTTTTTAACTAAGCATGCCAGAACATTTAAATAAACGGCATCGTCTTTCGTAAGGAACGCAGCACCGCATGTAAAAATTCGAGATAAAAAAATCACGAATGTACCTCACTACTTGAATTCAAATGAAACCGTCCGCCGGTCTTTCGAAGTTCGACTATGGTGCCTGGAAGGCGTCTCCGACTGGCGTGTTTACCGCGCCCAAAAAAGTGGTCCCTCGATTTCCGCCTGATGACGTCATAAAGTGTCATGCTGTCGCCGGTCGCGATCCTGGGGGCGTCTCTACAGTTGTGGTAGATATGGCAGACGCCTGTTCTGCTGCAGGTCGCTCTCCACTGTGACAGTCCACGGAAGCTACAACAGCCGGAAGTTGGGACGCTTGGGACGCCGTGATGACAGCGACACTCGCGTTCGCTCGTGCTTTTCGCCAGCATTTCTACGACCAACCGCCAGGATCGCGACAGGTCAACAACATGACATTCCGGCTTGTGTGACGTCATTTGTTGCGACTTCGGGACCACTTTTGATGTATGGGCGGGATAGGACGCTGACATACGACCATGTCGGAGACGCGATCCAGGCACCATAGTTCGACGAACCGTCGAACTTTTACCCTAAAGTTCGAAGTTCGTCGAACTTTTGACTTTAGAGGATTCGAAAGTTCGAAACTTTTCGATTCTCTTGATAAATAAGTTCGAAAATTATCCAATGCCTTAGCGTAGGAAGTTCGAAAAGCTTCGCACTTTTTAGTGCAAGAAATATCGAAAGTTCGAAAATCATCGAATTTTTTGGTCCATCAAGTTCGAAAGTTCGACAAGCATCGAATTTTGCAGCGTGATATGTCCGAAAGTTCGAAAAGGATCGAATTTTTTAGCGTAATAAGTTCGACGGTTCGAAAAGCGTCGAACTTCTTAGTTTAACAAGTTCGAAAATTCGACTTCCGTCGAATTTTACGATATAGAAAGGTCGAAATCTTTCGAACCGCTTGAGTCGATCATCGAAACTTCGGTTCGAAAAAGTTAGCGGCATCCTATAGTTGTAACCATTCGTTTTAAACGAGTTTCGCGTCGTGCGTATAGCCCCCTCCGGTCAAGGTGCACGATGTAGTGCGTATAGCTTTACCCTTAAAAAAAGTTAAAAATTAGCTTCGTTTATCGCTTCCGACGTTAGGAAAATACTTCGTTCCTTAAAACATAATTGACCAATTCTCACGTCTTCTAATCCAATCTTCGCTCACTCTCCAATCCCTCCCCCCCCCGCGATCAAGCGCTGAACTTTGAACCAGTGAGGTTGAACTCGGCGGCGAAACTAGTTTAATTCTACGCGCTGAAGTCACGCATGTTGACTGCGGCATCGCATGGCGATGCGGGAATACGTGCGAAAAGCGTGCTCTCTAGTGCCCAACCACTAAGTAGGGTCGGGCAGCATGCCGCCCCGAATCAGGAACTATACAAGGCCTAGCTCTATGCACATGGGAAGGCGAGACTCTACACGCTGGGCGTCCCGAACTTGGAATATACGACACGTTTAGAGATAGCAAGCTAACACTGCGTTAGGAACAACTTAACGTATACTTACCTTGAAAGAACAAAGCCGTCAACGCCGCTGACACGCGATAACAACGTCGAGCTCGGCTTCCGAAGTCCGAACGGACGGCAGCACTCCGAATTCCGCGGTGCCGCGCCGGACGCCAGCGGCTTGCGCAATGCGCATGCGCGAGAGCGAGAGATGTCTTCCTGCGCGCGGCGTACCACGGCTCACGGGCGCTGTACTTCCGCGGTCTGATAGAGTTCCATAAAAATTGCTGGGTTTTCGGCACTTCTGGACGCGTTCAATTTGTGTATACCAGTTGAACCGACTATAAATTGTAACCTTGTAAGTCTCTTTTTATTGATACGGATCAGCTCATGCTTATTGCCTAAATAGCAGATTTCAATGCATATGGTACAGTTCCAGTTTTTGAAAGCAAACAGCACATTAGATGCATTGCCAGAAAACGGGACATGTTCTATTCGGTTTTTCCACGTAGATTGATGGAATTTTCTAACAGTGTGCTTGATTGAAGTTGTTCGACGAAGCAGTCTCGAAACCCGGCGTGGACGGTAGCCCCATCTTTGAGGACCAGGCGACAGTTCTGCAAAAGCACAGCACCGGGGAAAAGCAGAGCAGCTCGCATCAAAAACAGACGCCGTACCGGCGTCTGCTTTCGATGGTTCTTTTGATGCGACTTTCGATGCGTGCTGTGCTGCTTTTCCCGGTGACTGCGATATCGTAAAACTTTCACCGGGTCCTCAAAGATCGGGCTACCGTTCACGCCGGGTTTCAACTAATATGTTTTGTCCAACAGTTTCAATCAAGAACGAAATATCACCCACGGCTATTTTTATGGTAGCCTGCCACCACACCTGCCAAAACGCTGTCTGCCATGGATGGATGATAGTGCCTGCACCAGCTGTACATTGGCTAGGAGGTAATATAACTCTACCAAAAAGATGGCCGCCAGTGGCCGCAATCGCGGAGTGGGCAAACGCGATGCAGCAAATAGAACGCAGAGATCAGTGGGGCCTCATGTTGTTCAATAGAGCAGATGACAGAGAGAAAAAGGGGAAAGGAGGAGGGGGGAAGGTTCGTGAAACGGTGAGATGCCTAGA
The DNA here is from genome assembly GCA_037355805.1 of Ixodes ricinus. Taxonomy (NCBI): domain Eukaryota; kingdom Metazoa; phylum Arthropoda; class Arachnida; order Ixodida; family Ixodidae; genus Ixodes; species Ixodes ricinus. Next base: position 6,770 of record JAZHYW010030264.1, read on the forward strand.
AGTATTTTTAGTGAAATAAACCTCCAACAAATAAAGTGCCTTTATAAGTAGGGCATATCTTGCGGCGGATTAGAACGGAGCAGAGTGTACTTCACAATGCGGGTGTAACGTGGACGCCCCTCACTTGATGAGTTTGACCGGCTGCCATGGCGGAGCTGCGCACCCTACGCACGGAGCGCCAATTCGTCTGCTTCCCGCCCCGGGGTTGCGATGATGCAAGGACGCCGAACTCTTGCTGGCTGATTGAGAAAAAAAGTAGGGAGTAGGCCTCGAGGCATCTAGCGTGAGTTATATTCACTATCATTTCAATCAAAGCCAATCAGAGCTCGGCGTCGTCCTGACGTTACCGCAATTGCTGCACCAAAAGCAGACGACTTGCTGTCAACATTGATTTCGCACGATCCCAATACTCGTATTCACCCCCAGTATTCCGACCAGGTGTAAGATAGACAGGTGAAACGAGAGCCACATGAGCGACCCGATTGTGTACCCCGGGTTTCTCTTTTCCTGTGGCGCCATCTATGTGGAGCAACCGCGAACTCTCACTCCGGGTGGCCGACCAAGTGGGGCGACCGGTGGCGACTGGCTAAACTGACGGAGATTTTTTCTTCTCGCCGCAGCGCCATCTGTCGCAAATCGAGGGTACCCGCAAGCAGATGAGTACACAATCGGGTCACGGCGCTGCGGTAGGCTTCTATGGGCCGTTTCCCCACCTGTCTATCTTACACCCTGATTCCGACGTAAAAACGTCCGACTCCTCGCGGAACGTTACTAATTTCCCCTTGATGTGTCGTAAAAAGTCCGGCCTCCCGCGGAACGTTGCTAAATTTGCCCTTGATGTGATGCATTGAGATATATGCAGTTGCATCTTAGATTGTCTTCAGATTAGTTTACGGAGACATGTACGTTTCAAACGCCAAAGTCATCGCCTCTTCTCTTCGACAACCAAATCTCGTAAGAACTATACTTTGCGCGAGTTCACGAATAATTCTCTAAAACTTCCGTTTTCCTTGATGTGACAACGAGTATCCAGCCGCTCGGTAAGCTCCCTCCACTTAGGAGTAACAACACTGCAGCCAGTTGGATTTGATACATGGACGAATAATGAATGAATAATAACGTACGGCTGAATCCTTAACAGCGTAGCGGTAGCTTGCGCCACCTAGCGCGGTGTCTAAACTCAATGTTGCAAATTATTCGAGGCTGTATCTGAAAGACCAGGAAACGGCTTTCCGTCCTCAAGAATTGTCAAAACAGGCCGCAACGCACAACAGAATGACATATCGCCTAATCTTTCTGATAATTTTCTCAGACTTGTACGGCACTGATTACAAGGAATCCGATCACTTGTAATGGATCACTTTTAGAGTAATTTGGTGCTAGCATCTAATTACATTTATTAGAAAGTAATCACAATATTTATCGCTTTACCTTTGGAAGTGCTTATTTTGCATGTAAATATTACTATGTTTTCTCTCCTTTCTAATGGCGCCCTTTTTTTCCGCAAGTTTCCCACCAAAAATCGTCAAGCCAAGTCTTTGACAGCAGGGTGGTCTATCAAAATTAGTGGACTGAAAAGATAATTGTAGTTGTTAATTCCGCAATTATGATACAATGATGGACTGTACTGGAAGGCCCATTTTCAAACGTGCAGAGAAAATTTGTCGTTCTGAAAATCTTAAGTAATCGGAAAAGTAACGATTAGCTTCCTCAAGAAACAGTCAATCACTTTTCTTCTCAAGTAATCGTGTAGTCTACGTGAAAACTTTTTAGCCTAAAGTAATTGCATCTGTAATTTTAGTCAAACTTGCGGCGTCCACAAGAACGCCGGGGATATAGAAGGCCGATCCAGTAAGTTTAACTTAGTTATCAGCTCTGGCACATACAGACAACCAAAGCAACGAAGAAAAACATTTTCCGAAGACAACATGGCGCCTTAAGCCGGAGTCACACTGCTCATACATCATACAAAAGACAGTCCGCAAACACGAAGTCACCGCAATATCCGTGGTTCAAATTTAGCGTGCCAATTTTTCTTCTTAAACTGATTGCCACGCAACATTCGAAACACGGATCTGGCGGTGTCCTACTGGTGTGTTAACCGCGTCCAAAAAAGTGGTCCTTGATTTCCGCCTTATGACGTCAAAGAAGTGTCATGCCGTCGCCGGTCGCGATCCTGGCGGTGTCACAAAAGCGGTGGTGGATATGGCAGACGCCTGTTCTGCCGCAGGAAACTCTCCACTGTGACAGCCCACGGACGCTTCGGCAGTCGGCATAGCTGAGACGCTGCGGCGACAGTGACATCTCTGTTCGCTCGTGCTTTTTACCGGGACATCTGCGCGAACCGTCAGGATCGCGACATCTACAGCATGACAGCCCGGCTTCTGTGACATCAGGTGGTGCACTTCGGGACCACTATCAGTGTATAAGCGGAATAAAGAAAATAAAGAAGAAAGTAATTGCGTCTTGGAAGTTCTAAATGTATACTCTTCATCCAGGAGCTTGACTTCGTCCTCGATGCGAGCCCCGCGGCTCGGTGGGCGAAAGCAAGTGCGTGCGGGGGGACACGTCCACAGCGAAAGTGATCAGCATTACCGACGATTCTTATCCGCGTACGTTTTATCCTGGACCGTTGCGTACAGTTGAGCTTATCTGCTTTCGCCCCAGAGACGAGAGCTCATTGTGAGTCAGTGCACCTTCCGGCGGAACACGGGTGGCCGCCGGTGCACCACACCGCGCCGCTCCTCGGTAGGACACAATCAGCATATCGACGCGACCGAGACCCAATAGAACGATAACAAAACAATTTCCCGGCTCTTCGCCGTGTTCTGGAAATGAACGGCGTTAATAACCGAGACTCCGCGCACTCATGCACGCAGTTGCCCTTCCGCGTTTGTAGTTGACGTACGCCCGTCCCGCTAAAACGCCACAACATCAGGTAACACCCTGGCGTCATGTGGGAGCATGACCCCCGTGACACTACAATCCGGCTAGATTTAGCGAGAAACGTTTTCCCGCTGAACAGCGTAGAAATATTTCCCGATAGATTTAGCGGAGATATTTCCCTCTACAACTAGCGGGACAGTTGTGACGTCACCTGACATGGTGTCAAGTAACGCTGCGACGTCGCGGTATCAGCATCGCTCCGAACTTGAGCGGTGCGAGGCTCCAAGCTACGCCGAAAACCGAAGGCGTTGAGGGCTCCTCGTTTTAAAAATCTCTGATTTTAAAACAGTGCAATATTCTGCTAAATTTAGTGTAAAACAAAACAAAAAAAAACGTTTTAGCTAAATTTGTGTTACGTGACGTGTACGCGTACGTCGCAGTGTGACGATGTCGTGGCGTCACATGACGTCACAGTGTCTTACCAACGCCGTCTGCTAAACGTAGCGGGAGATTAGCCCGTTGTAATCAAACACGACAGTGTAACTCTGTGCAACAATGTGCGGCGTCTCGGCTGTCACCGCAGTGGATCTGCAAGGCAGGCAAGAAACCCGGAATGTCTTTTTTTTGCACAGACGCCAGCTCTGACTTTCTCTAAATGCGGTAAGAGCAGCCGAAAATTGTAGACAGCTGCTGGAACAGACGGGATCGATGGATATCTGTCGGCGTGAGACACGCACCTCCCTCCTTATCCTCCCTCTTCGTCCCCTTGTTTCTCTGTTTCGGTGGTTTCGGCCTCAAAAATTGATCGCGAGCTCTGGCTGCGCTGCTGTGCGTCCGACGGACGATGCTGGTTCTTCGTCCAAACGGTTGCGCTCCACGTGAACCATAGTAACAGCGTCCTTTGAGTGTTTTCTAAATGGCTTTTGTAGCTATTGTGTAACATCAGGGAGAGTCCATGCTTTGATCATTACGTGTAATACACTACTTCCAAAATTCGCTGCACGCGACACTGCGGCCGTTGCATCATGGAACCTGGTAGGTCATGAAGAGGAGTGATACGGTTTCTATTTCGATCACCACGTTGACGTAGTGCACTTCATCACATGCATTAACATAAAGCCAGCACTCCCTTGCATCGGACCCATTCTCCTTCGTGAGAGCCCTTGTTGAAACGCGGAACCTCAGCGGCCTCACGGGCCTGCCTATAGGGTTAGCAGGAAGTAGGACCACGGCCTGCCGCGTCCTATGCCTTTCTGGCAGCTTGGCTACAACGCCAGAGTCCTGCAAAATTATCCTTGGGTCTACCGTGGGTCTACCCACGGTAGATTCCTAAAATATTCCTGGGTCTGCCGGCCCACGATTAATTTAAGAACTTTTGGACATTGTGCAGACGATGGCACAGGATGATCGAACGGCCCAGTATATACTATCTTCTATGTGTCATAGTCGTCCTGTGTTTACCTGCCCACAAACTCAGGCACGCCGGGGAACCTCAAAACATGCCGCAGTATTATTATCCGTATCGGCAGGCAGAACCTACAGTATTATACATTTAAGGAAAGTCGCATATAAGAAAATGCGAGCACTGTATTTGGTCGTGACAGGATGTCGCGAAGCGAGGTTGTCCAATCGACACCGAAACTTAGTGGCCAAACAGTTCCCTAAAATGCTCTGCGCGGCGTTACGCCGCTAGGATCACTTCGCTTCTGCAAGAGATGTCTCTAGAGTCTGACGTTGGTTAGCTTCGCAGAGACACCTCGCGCAAAGCGAGATGCTCGCCTCTGCTTTCATTCGCCCCACTGTGTCATCGTGTACTCAATCATTCCCGTACAATAGACCCTTTCCGAAATTCAACCTGGCCACTTCGATAATTATCATCATCTAAGTGTACATTATCTGTACATGCTAATGGCGGCCTTTGATGGCTAGTGAAGAAAGAATTTAAAGACGGACGCCTAAACATTCCAGACGTTAGTTAGCTGTATCGTTGTTCGATGTCACCGTGACGAATCTTATAAGCTTCTATGCGCTACGCTTTTGAGGACGCCATGTAAATACTTGGAATGATGAGCTTCGGCACGCCCAGGACAGCTCATGACAGAGACGTGTAAAGAATTATATCGAGAGTTTTACGCAACTAAGCGCCTCGAAAAGAAGTAGTAGTTTCTTGACACTATCGAAACGGAAACAAAAAGAGAAATAACTGAACAGCGAAGAGCACCGTAAAGTTCGTACGTCTGCAGTTTAGTTGATCTTAACCACCGTTAGCATACAAAAATTTAGACTGATAATATGGAGTTACTAGATAGCATTGAATTTGGGAAGGGTCTATTGCGCAGTATTGTGTAGAATGTAGAATTTTAACAAATGCCTGTCATTCTGAAATCAAATAATGATAATAAAATAAAATAATAATATAATGAAATTAAGTAAAAAATTGACCGCATCTCCCGTGGTGAATGATGTTGGTTGGGGCGAAGCTCTGGTGGTGCTTGTCTGCGTAGACGCTGAGCCGGCAGCATGCCGAGCCTTTTGCTCGTTTTCATCCATGTCAGAGAAAGAATCAGTGGTATGGAACGTGGTTATATACGCATTTGAGCATTTGACCGCAGCGCCGCTCTCGTTTATAAACGTTGAGCCAATGCATGCAAAGCTTTAACGCGATTATATACGCATTTGACCGCAGTGACCCTCTCCTGTATAGACGTTGAGTGGCCACATGCAACGTTTAATCCATGACGAGAAACCCCAGGTCTTGAGTTACTACCACATCTCAGAGCCCCCTACTCGTTCTGTCGCTGCGCAAACAGATTTCAACATTTTGTTTCATAATTGTTTTCATCTTTTTTTTTTGCCCTACACAAACACGTGAACTCACGAGCTCGAAGTTTTTTTATCATTCTTTCTTTTTTTTGTCCTACACGAGCACGTGAGCATGTGTTCACGTGATCTCACGAGCAGAAGCTCGAGCACCCGACGCCGGCCTACGGCGGACGGACATACGGACATGGCTAGCCCCTAAGGAGCTTCGCCCCTAAAAGATACCAAAGACAAGAAGTCAAATTTGTCGTTAGTCCTTTATACAGCAGGAGTTAGTCTGCCAGAAGATGGCGACATTGTTACCCACTGCAGATAAGCAATTTGGCCAGTGCAGTGTGACTTGGGGTCTTTAACGTACACTACACAGTAGTGATACACGAAAGCACGCCGTTACGATGCTCATCCAGATCGAAACGGGCAGGGGATTGGGCCCAGGATCCCTGGGTTCTGCAGCGCGAGCTTTCGCTCCACGTGCTCCGAGCTGGTGTGCGCTAGCCCACTCGGTCACCGATCCCCCTATAACAAAGAGATGAATGTAGAATTGTGTAGAATTGTGCAACTAACAAGACAACGAAGCTTCGCCGACGCGACCAGTCAGCTCCAGCCCCTGAGACCACCATCTCTCAGGGCCACTGCGTGGTCTACACGGACGTAGCAGTTATGCCGAAAAAGGACAAGTCGCCTTTGTGAGGTCATCACACCCCGGGATTCAAGCTACCTGCAACTAGAAGACGGACGCATCAGACTCCCTGTCACTAGAGCTACAAGCCATACATGACGCGATCAAAGCTTTCATCAGACTTCTTGACATCAAGGAAGTTCACACATGCGCTGACTCGCTAAATGCAATTCAGCATCTGCAACAAGTTACCCGGACGCTACAAATAGGTCAGCACATACACACACTACAAAATAATTCAATTACCAACATAAAAGTCCGCTGGGTAAAGGGGCATAGCCAGAACCACTCCAACATTTTGGATGCCCACTATGCCCAACCACACACAGCCCTCCCTTGACCTCCCACCCGCTCCCTCCTGATACTCGGTCCGACCTCATAGCCCAGAAATCCCTCCTCAGACGTAATACACGCGCTTTAATCCGGCCCGTGTGTCTGCTCTTTTCCCAGTAACTTTTCCCGGGTGGAGGAAGTCTCTCTCCGGAGGCTTCGGGCTGGGGCGGCCCTAACACCTTCCGTCACCTTGTCCCGGGGACACACACCGGCCGACCAGGGAACCTGCCCTAAGTGTCCGGCCACTGTGGCTACGGCAGATGCTCGTCATCTGCTGTAGGCTCTTCTCCGGGACAAAGACCACCCGTGAGAAGATACTGAGCGAGGCAGGACTAGAGGGTCACCGACAAGATAACTGCACCCCAATGGTGAATGACGACAAATACGACAAGTTGCTCCTGCAGTTCCTGCACGACGCTGAACTGCTCTCCTTTCTTACGTCGTACGAATTAAAAAAAAAAGTGTAGGATGGGCTGTATCTAGATCTTACTGCAGTCTGTTGCAGGACAGGAAAAACAAGACAAGCTCGTTCCGCCAAACCCGTGCTACTCTCTTGTCCTTTGGAAGAGCGATCACAAGAAAGGATGAAAACTGAGAGGAGTAAACCAGTATTGGCGAGCAGAGTTCTTCGTGGTAGGGGCTTGTCCTGCTTATCTTGACCCGTAAAGTCTATATATTTGGTTTTACATTAGCTCACAGTGCAACTGGCGGTACGAGCCGATGGGACCAATCAAACAGGGTAAAAAGCGCGACGTCACAGTTTTTGTCATTTTTCCGTACTTTGTGTCTGCAGGTGACTGGAACGCGTCTCCCACCAATACCACCTCAAAGACAAGGCCTGCGCGTTTCCACCTCTAAACGTCATAACTAGTCGATCCCCTCAGCGCCCCCATAGGCAGCCCGGATGAGCACCATCGTCTGCTGCATTGTCTGCGACATCGTCTGCTCCATCGCCTGCTTCAGTGGTCATGCTCAGAACGAACTCACATTATTAGGCTGCTAAGACCGTCAGCCTTGATGGTGTCCCGTCAACACCGAGTGGTGTGTTTGTCCCGTCCAATAAAGTAGTCCCTCGATTTCCGCCTGATGACGTCATAAAGTGTCATGCCGTCGCCGGTGGCGATCCTGGCGGTGTCACAGTAGCGGTGTTGGTCGTAGCAGACGCTTGTTCTGTTCCTCTTCATCATGGCACATTACTGGAGCTTCAAGAGCCAGTGGTTGGGACGCCGCGACAACAGCAACAGTTGCGCTCTCGCACTTTTCTCCAGAACTTCTACGCACATTGGATCCTGCAGGAAGGTAGCGCCATTGCCTGCCCTGCCTGCTAACCGAACACACACACAAAAAAATTACGTACAGACGACCAAAACCTTGCAAACCAATTGGTAATCGGTCTCTGTTGCTACAGAAATCGTCATTTCGGCCACTTCAAATCTTCGAAGTTTTGAGAGGGTCGTTCTAATCCAGTCGCACCAAAATCACTATAAAGCATCATCGTACTGAAGGCGTTCCTCGCCAATATAGGCGTCTTTGGCACTCTGTATGCAATCAACTTGTCAATCATGCACATCTACACGGATCCCTTACAATTATATTGCTCTTCTTGCAGATTTCAACACAGAAAAATTATTTGTCAATGCCTCCAAGCACCGACACACAGATGTGGGGGGTGGTACGAAGATGTACGCCTGTTTCGCTAGGTGTGTGGATAGCAAAATCTCGGTATACAAGAAACGTCTCTACAGGGTTACCCGTCATCAGCGAATTTCACATCTACTCACCAAGAATGGAATGGTCAAGGAAAAATTATGATTTCATGAGCCGAAATGGCGACCATACGAAGAGCTTGGCGCTACTTTCCTACGATCCAGTTACTTTATCTACGTCCAACCGCCACGATCGCGACATCCGACAGCACGACACTTCGGCTTTTGTGATGCCATTACTTCAGTACCACTTTCGATGCATGGGCGGAATCCGGCATGCAAGTTCGTCTGCTTCTTTTGCAGGTCTTCAAGGCAGCATGCTTTGAGGTCTACCCGCTATCCTTTAAGCTGAGCCAATCAGAGCTCGGCGTTCTGACGTCATCACAACCCCTGCTCACGAAGCAGACAAACTTGCGCTCCGCACACGACGCTAAACACACCAGCCGAAAACGCGTTTCAGGAACCGTACTTGTGCCATCGATTAAACCGATCAAGCGTATAGTAAGTGTCCCGTAACTTGAACTTTTAGAATGCGTGTATGCGGGCTTACCTGTTGGAGCTCGAGCGATGTTCATGTCCATTTGTTTCCCTCCGATGTATAAAAAGTGGGGATGGGCTATTTATCAATTGGCCTGCCGATTAATCAAATAATTATTTAATCGTGATTAATTTGTTTAACAGGTTAATCTGTTAAGCTTGACACCGAGTAAACAAAAAAACACACACTTTCCTTTCACTTTCTTTTTACCGCCGTGTCTTCTAATTTTAAAACGCCAACGTTTTCCTTTTTGTTCGCAGAAAAAAATAAAATAACGAAACGATTAATCATGGGTAAGGTAAGCCTGAAAGCCATGTGCAATTTACGAGAAGCCCATCTAGGTTTTTCTTGGCGTCCGCGACTCACAGGAGGGTGGCGTCCAGCGCAGAGAGGGTGCCCCTCAAGGACAGCGTGGTTGAGGGAAAGGCGCAGATTCCCCGAGGGGAATTAAGCCCAGCATGTCCCTGACCTGCCTGCGCACCTGGTTTAGGGCTTTTCTCCTTCCTCGCTCCTCGGGCGTCGATGGCCGCAACTCGGAGGCACTCAAGGCGACAATTGGAAACACATTTTTTTTCGTAATCCGTCGTTGAGTTTGGTCTAGGGACATTATCAATACTCTCAAAGGAACCGATTTTCCCAATGGGCCTTGCCGCGCGTCGAGCCACTCAGTGGCGACGAGCCACTCAGTTGGCGACAAGCCACGGTATCGACTGGCCAACGACAAAGCCTGGGTGTGTCGTACTATCGTTCCACAGCGGACGTGACAAACGGCCAACTGCAGTAGCGATCGCGGGGCTTCCTCAGTATGGATCAGACTTGTACGTCGTTTAACTACTCTACTCAAGTTACTGTAGTTTAACCAGTTTTCTAAGTAGTTTAGTAACTTTCAATTACATATTTTGTTTCGGTAATCAGTAGTTGACTTTAATTACTTTTTCCGAGTAACTTCTCTTAAATTACAAATTACTTTCCAATTTTAGTGGCAGGTTTGCCTATCAACCAACATTCCTTCACAAAAAGATATAAGATCTTGGAAGACCAGCTGATATTTGCAAGGGGGAAGCATGTGGCGTAGGCAAGGGGGGGGGAGGATGGTTTGGAGGGTCCGAAACCCTGTAAAAGTTTTACAAGGCGCCCCCCCCCCCTCTGCAACAACCCTGCTACGAGGCGCGGGGAGCGGACACACATGTCGCAAGTGAGGCTGAGTATCTGCAGGATTAACGCCGAAGGCTGTCGTTTCTTTGTGTCCCGAAGCTGACGGAGACTTGACGCATTTGAAGAAAGGGCTTGTCCCCGCTTCTCCCCAACGTAGGAACTCTCGCCCACTACAAGAAATGTACACATGCATCCTCTTTCAGAGGAGGCAACAAAATGCAGCACCCGCTCTGAGGCTCATGTGGTGCTCCCGTAGTTTGTGCTGTACTTGAAGAATCACGTGCTAAAAGGCAACGTAAAGGTAACCTCCTTGCGTTGCCTTTCCTCCGAAAACTCAAAATATGCAGGTCTTCCAAGATTCGAAGATCGTTCGAGAAATCTTAATAATTCCCTCGCCGTCCTTTTAAACACAAACAAACAAGCAAACAAACAAGTAGTGTTGGAAAGTAGTATAAGTACATGGTACTTAGGGTACTTCTTCAAGTATGTTTACAAAACTTGTACTCTACTTGAAGTACATACTCTGAGCATGCACTTGCACTTTACTAAAGTATTTGTTCTGGTACTTTCAGAGGACAGTTCAACTTCTGACTTAAAAGTACATTCCCCAGATTTGAAAACAAAAAATGGCGTACCATCATGTGAAGACGCGCTATCGTCATACAAGACTTCATCTGGTCATTTCGCTGAGTTAAGTAATGGCGGCCGTAAGACCGATAGAAATAAGTGCCTTATAAGTTGATTCTGTTAAATAATTCGTCAGCGAGAGTAAAACAACTACTCTGTGGCAACTTGACTTCATCCAATATTTGCCACCATTTCCGGAAAAAAAACTGATGTACTTCCGATTATCCTTAAAACAATGCATACCAGTTAAAACAACAACAAAAAAACTGCATAGAGGATGAAAGGGCATCATGAAAGATTGTGTTAAAATGTACTTGTACTTTTCATTGAAATTTAATTTTATTTATAGAACTTTACTTCAAGTACATTGCACAAGGTGTACTTACAACTTTGCTTGAAGTACATAACCTCTAATTTAATTCGTACTTTACTTCAAGTACTCGTTAGTGTTTGCTTGTTTACAGGGTTGCGTAAAGTACATCTATCTGCGAAATCAAGCTCATGCAGTGCTAAACGTCATACAAGAAATGATACATCCACAGCACATCCTTGACCACAAAACAAAGCGAAAAGTGCAAAACAATTACGCACGAAAAAGTAGAACCAGCTACTGAAGCATATCTGGAAAAACCCAAGCTGCTTTATATTTAGCTAGCAGAAATTCGCTAACAGATCAAAACCTATATACTTTCTTATTACCATAAGAAATTTAAAAGTAACTTCAAAAGTAATTTGCTACTTTTTAACGGTAGTTGGTATTTTATTAAATTTCTACTTTGCAAATTACTTATGAGGTCAATACTCAGTAACTTGATTACTTTTTTGAAGTAGCTTGTATATATCTGGTACGAATGTAATGTCGGTCGAAAAAAGAAGTATCTTAGTTTAATGTCCTTCGAGCACCTGCCTGGTTCTGTAAGGATGATTGTGAAGCAACAGGGAACTTGCTGATATCAAATAATAGTAATTTTAATAATAAAGCCTTCTGCTATGTTTATGTCGCTGGAATAATAAATAGTATGGGAGTGCATTGCAACTGCACTAGCTGCACACGCTTATTCTCAGCTGAAAATGCGTCTTGCGGCGTTTATTATAGGAGAAAAAGCACGAAAATATTTGCTGTTGCCCTTTTGGCGCTATTATACTTGGAAATTAACGTGACCGTATAATCGTTTAATTAATAAATTAAAGGGTTCCCATTAATTGGGTTAAAACGTTTAATCGAATTTTCAGCACTAGTAAAATTTGTCCGGCGTTTATTTATGGTTGCTTACCTTTTTTTACTATAAGAATTGAACGCAGAAGTCAAATGCCATGGAAACCGCACAAGCACGGACGCGCATACTAAAAGCGCAGGTCACGGACACGTTTACTGCGCTTGGTTGGTTTAAAGTCGATTAAAGCCTATTACTGACTGCAAAGCACACAAATGTTACACACACACTAACTATAGTATTATAGGACAAGCGCACAACAAACACACTGCTCTGAACTCAAAACTTTGTTTTGTATTTCAACTTCGCTTTGTTTTTCGCTTGTCAAACCAATACACCAAATTGTCCGCCATTATCTCTTTTTAGCCAACACGCAAAAACCATCGCACATACTATTCGCAATTATCTCCTTGTGGCCAGGTAAACTGATACCCCATTCACACGGCAGCGTAAGGTACCTTTAGCTTAGGTCCCTTACCTGAAGGTACCTGTCGTAACTGGCGTTCTTGATCACACGATAAATAAACGGAGCACTTTAAGTTGATGTCGATTGCATTCCTGCTAAACCGTGAGAGGAGCACGTGATAAACAATTATTCCTCGAAATCAGTTTCACGCGCAGTTTTTGTAGTGTAGTGGTGGGAGTCTGTTGATAGATTGGGGAAAAAAGAAGAGGAAATAAAGGTGGAGAACAGTGATGGTCGCCATTGCTTGGCTACTGTGTCTGCCGCCTTTCTGACCATTATTTATCATCTCAACAACTCTACATGTCAGTCCACATTCATTTCGTAATTCGTAATTTGTGTCCACATTCATTTCGTAATTCGCTACTTATACATATTCCATTTGTTATAATGCATTAAACAAGATATATAAATATATGTGTGATTTTTATTTGGAGTTTTTGGGTCCGAGGCTACTTCCTGTAGCTGTAAAGGAGCTCGGCGAGCTCCGTTTAACACAGGACCTCCCTTAGCGAAAGGGACCTTTATGCGCCGTGTGATCACGATCTCCAGCTCCCTTTACGACAGGTACCTAAGCTAAAGGTACCTTTACGCTGCCGTGTGATTTGGGTATAACTCTTTCTGACAAGTTGAGAGCTGGAGTACTGACACAATTATCGTCAAGCCTAGCAATATGTTCGGCCTCAGTGATTTCCCTGGTCATTTGATTACCATGCCTGCTTAGGATGGTGCTACTATGTAGACGTGCCTGTCTCGAGTTTGCATTTACAATGTTGAGTTTCTGTTCACGGAGTCAATCGTTGAGACACCGTCCAGTCTGCCCGATGTATCTTTTTCCACGGGAAAGGGGAAAGGAGTACACACTTTTTACTCTGCACTGGACAGAGCTGGTGGTGCGTTTGTTTTGTGTAGTTCACAGATGTGGGCGAACGAGTGCTAAATTTTTTCGTAAGCTGGAGAGCTTGTTCAGACTGGTGAAAATCACTTCAACGTTGACCCTACGCGAATCGCAAGTTTGTCTGCTTCTTGGGCAAGGTTTGGGTTGATGTCACACCACCGAGCTCTTATTGGCTGATCGAAAAATAGTGGGTAGCCCTCAAAGCATCTAGCATTGAGGTCTACCCACTATCCTTCCGATCGAAGCCAATCAGAGCTCGGCGTCATTCTGACGTCACCGCAAATACTGCGCCAGAACCAGACGACTGCACACACTTATCCAGTAGCCAACGCTCCGCATTGGATAAAAAAGTAGCCAACGCTCCGCATTGGCTACTTTTTTAGACCATTGGAGCACTTGTGGGTGTAGGCTACAACTACAGGTCTAGTTGTACTGTCTTTGGGTTTTGTTTTAACAAGTTCACCATTTTTCATTGCTTTGAGAAGGCTCTCGGCGATCGATGTTAGTAAGAGTCTAGGGTACCCTGCTGATGTTAATCGAGAGGTTCGCGCATGGAAGCTTTCTTGAATAGAATATGTTTGCATGATTGATTTGTTAAGTGTGTTGTTGAGGTGCAAGTTTTATGTTTCCCCTCTTGACCAGCTTGAAATGCGCATAGTTGAACGGTAGGAGCGGCTTTATTTCCCGTGGCTCATATGACCAGCATACGTGGTGGATTAAGAAAAATAGTCGTGGATCCAGGAATCTGAGGAATCACTCCTGTGGAAGCTCGTCTGTTAGATCCAAGAGATGCAAACAGTCTTTAAAACTGAATAGAACGCTGTCCATTGTAGTTGGGAACTATTTGAATGTTGGTTTTGAAATAATTTTCACTTGCCGATTTCACAATAACTATCCTGAATTGCGGGTTACCGGAAGGGGTAAAAACCGAAGATACCGCAAACATAGTTGGTTGGGGTGGGTAAAAAATCGCCGGAATACCTTTTCAGGAAACGCAGGACGTGGTGATTTTCGAGAATCCTATTTTCGCTTTGCAGACAATGAGGTTGCGACATTCAGCCAATAAAAATGCAGAAGAACGCTACACGGAGCAAGAGGCATGAATATAAAAGCCACTTCAGTAATCGCCTCCTACGTGTGTGTGGCCGTCTTTATCTACTGCGCAGCGGAACTTTTCTGAGCATGCGCAATAACTCTTGAAAATATGAGACGCTGATTAAGGCAGACAATATAAAACGCCGATGATAAAGATAATACGAGGAACCGATTGAGCAGGATAACAGGAGACTCCGATTCAGAAAGATGATATGAGACGCCGATTTAGGAAGATATGAAACGCCGATTCGGGAATGTAATAAGATCATTTAGCAAACCGTTACCGCGTATCACGATACCGGATTCTTTGAAGTATAAACGCGCAGACAACACAATTAATAATAGTATCATAATATTAACAACTTTATTTATTTATTTTATTTATTTATTGTACATACCCTCAAGCGCCGAAGCATTGTAGAGGGGAGGGGCAAAGCAAACAAAAAATAAAACAAACTGACAGAACAAAAAACACGAAAAAACATGCGGCAAGAAATTCAAGGGGTGAAGCTCCTTAGGGGCTAGCCATGTCCGTCCGTCCGTCCGTCCGTCCGTCCGTCCGTCTGTCAGGCGTCCAGTGCTCGTGCTCCTGCTCGTGAGCTCACGTGCTCCTGTAGGGCAAAAAAAACAATGAAAAAAAAAGGTAAAAATGAAAGCCGTTTACAACTCCCTGTAACACCAAATTAGAGCGCAGCTCTTGAGGAGGAGGGGAAGGCGCGGAGGGGGGTTCACGTGACCTCGGGGGGGGGGCTGTCACGTGACCTCGGGGCGGTCACGTGACCTGGGGGTCACGTGACTTGTGGGCCACGTGACCTGGGGGCCACGTGACCTGGAGGGTCACGTGACCTTGGGGGTCACGTGACCTCGGAGGGAGTCACGTGGCCGGGGGTCACGTCACCTCGGGGGGGGGTCACGTGACCTCGGGGGTCACGTGACCTGCGGTTACGCCGACGGCGACGCCAACGGCGACGCCGCTCAAGCCGGAAACGAACACCTAAGAGCTGCGCTCTAAAAAATTGTTTGCGGAGTCGACAGGATTCGAACCTGTGCGGAGAGATCCCAACGGATTTCTAGTCCATCGCCTTAACCACTCGGCCACGACTGCGGGACGAGTAGGGGGCTCTGAGATGTGGTAGTAACTCAAGAGCTGGGGATGCCGCTCAACGTCTATACAGGAGAGGGCGCTGCGGTCAAATGCGTATATAATCGCGTTAAACATTGCATGCATTGGCTCAACGTTTATAGACGAGAGGGCGCTGCGGTCAAATGCTCAAATGCGTATAAAACCACTTTCCATACCACACATTCTCTTTCTGACATTCATGAAAACGAACAAAAGGCTCGGCATGCTGCGGCTCAGCGTCTACGCAGACAAGCACCACCAGAGCTTCGCCCCAATCAACATCATTCACCACTTGGAGATGCGGTCATTTTTAGAGCGCAGCTCTTAGGCGCCCGTTTCCGGCTTGAGCGGCGTCGGCGTCGCCGTTGGCGTCGCTGTCGCCGTCGGCGTCGGCGTAACCGCAAGGTCATCCCAAGGTCACGTGACCCCCAAGGTCTCGTGACCCCACTAGGCCATGTGGCCCCCCAGGTCACGTGACCCCCAGTCACGTGACCCCCCGAGGTCACGTGACCCCCGGCAACGTGACTCCTCCGAGGTCACGTGACGCCCCGGCAACGTGACTCCCTCCGAGGTCACGTGACCCCCGAGGTCACGTGGCCCCCAGGTCATGTGACCGCCCCGAGGTCACGTGACCGCCCCGAGGTCACGTGACCCCCCCTCGAGGTCACGTGAACCCCCCCCCTCCGCGCCTTCCCCCCTCCTCAAGAGCTGCGCTCTAATTCGGCGTTACACGGAGTTGTAAACGGCTTTCCTTTTTTTCTTATTTACAATGGTGGAGGCCGAAAAAAAAAGGCGCCGGAAACGGCGATACGCCGTTTCAAACCCGAACAGAGAATAGGGAATCATAAACTTGCAATTTATGATTCCCTGAACACGTGTCGCGTGTTTTTTTTTTTTTCTTTTCTACGAAGTGACTGAAATGCGATGACGCAAAAAACAGCTGATGCCGAATACATATTTTGTTTCTTATTTTTTTCGAGTACCCGTTCGAGCGAACATTAGAAACAGAATCTCGGAGCGCGAGCGACGAGTTGAGATTCGCAGAAAGCCGGGGAGCGCCAAAACGGCGCACGTGAAATTCAATTTCAAACCCTGCCACGTTTATGGGGTTTCCGCAGGCCGCCTCGAAATCAAATTGCTATCAACACGCGGTGAGCGGATAGCGCATCGCTGGGCTGGGAGTCTACATACCGTCGTCAGCACTTCACCGCATTGCGGCGACGTGAAATGACGCATCAAAGTCGCATCAACGGGCATGTGCCCTAAAGCGTCACTTAGTGGATAACGAAGCGAAGAGGCTCGCATATTAGGGAGTTTTAGAATAACGTGCGCAATTTTAGCGCACGCTAGCACTTGCGTTAGCGCACGCTACGCAAGTAAGTTTTAGAATAGCGTTTCTTCGCCGCGATGTAAAAATTCAAGCATCTCGCGCTGGCAACGTCACCAAGATAGTCGCAATTTTCATTTCACACACGAAATGTTGTGAACTTGAGAAAAAAACAAGTTTTTTGGTTCAAAGTAACATTTAGGATTTGTTTAAACATGAGAGTGCGACGCGAGCTGTCGTTTGGTCGTGTCCGCTTGCGTCGCCTCGGCAAGAGGAGTCGATCGTGTACTTGCCTTCGCACATTGTATACCTTCGCTGAGAAATGTTCGCGCGTCGCAAGCATCAAGTTGCGGGTGATCGTTGCCCACCTTACTGGGGGTTCAAAACCGAGTGCAATGTCGTCCCGTATTGAAAATATAGTAGTCGCGAGAATGCCGCCGACGTCGCCTTCACGACGCCGCTAACGCCGCCAAAGCGGCCGCAGCCTTGGTACTGGGAGCCGCCATTTTTTAACTGTGCTCGTCTTGGCTTTAGTCAACTTCTCATCACGACTCCTCCTTGGAGGAGCGCAAAGACTCTTTGCGTACGCACGCAGTTTCTGAAAAATACCGTACGCTAAAATAGCGCACGCAAAGCATGAAACGTGGTTAGCGTTCGGCGCATGCGCAGTGATAACGACGCCATTTTTTTGCGTAAGCAAAGCTTTAGCGTGCGCTATTCTAGAACTCCCCATTAACGCGATTGCGTTAAGGAGCTCCTGTCTCAGAAAATCCGTCGCTGGCGTCGGTGGCGTGACGGGAAGAATCTGATTGGTCGATAGGTTCATGACGTCACAGTCACATGACCTCAGGCGAGTATTTCGAGCAACCGTTAGCGCTCACGTGAAACGTGACGTCACGCGTGTAATGAAAGCGATTAAAACGTGACAAGTAATGCGAATTAAAGGTCGCCGCAGGTCTCAAATGATTTCACTTATTAAGTAATTCATGTGCCTTGAAGAAGAAAAATTGAAGAATTTTAGGCGGGATTCGAACCTACGACCCTTCGCTTGCGATCCAGACACGCGCTACTGAATAGGCCAGGCAGACACGCTTGGACGGCCCTCGCGTTCCACTCTTAAAGGCGAAGCTTAAGAGTCATCATGTAATTTTCCTTTTCACATTTGGTCCGAACGCAGCCAACGCCACGCTCCAACGGAGCCTGACAAACAGCGCCAAAAGTGCACCATCATGGTGATCGTGTGATCACCGTCTTTGTACGTTTGCTATTATTTTCTAAACCAATCACGGTCACAAAAAAAAAGAAACGAAAGAAAAGGCAGTGCCGTGTTGAATTTATTGTGCGCGCTTTGTTTAGTCGGTGACGGCAAACGCACTATACAATGACGAGCGCAGTGACCATGCATTTTGTCGCTGCTTGATTGGCTAAATCGGATCGCCCAGTCGGCGGCGGTCGGAACTAAAACTGAGTATAGCACGCCATGTTTTATAAAGTCAGGTTGCTGTTTTTCTTTGGTTTTCTTAAGCCTAACAGATTTGTTTACAAAAAGCCGTGAAAGCTTTACTAATGCGGTTTGTGCAGGTAAGTCGCACGGCCAGGGGGACGTTATATATGGCGCCAATCCTCACGGTATGTCAAATAAATTGAAATCATGAACTAAAATATGTTAATTAACTTGTTTTGATCGGCGAAACTAGACACGGGGTTCCGATTAGAAACTTGCTGATGTATGATTGAAAACGGCCACAGTAGGTTAGGCTTTGAGCGCGTGAGAAGCGCAGTATAGAGCGGTAAATTTACCACTCGTACAACAGACACAAGGCTGAGAGCGTGCTTTCCACCTGCTCCAAATATTTCTAATATCGACTCATTTAGTGGTCATCGACGATGCTTAGCATATATGTAATTATAACCACATGCTTATTTTCAATAATTAAAAAGTTAATGAATACATTTTAGTTAATTAGCCGACTGATCGTTACGATTAGCCCCCTGTATTATGTCCCCCTGGCCGCATAGCTCACCTGCACAAACCGCATTTGTGTAGCTTTCACGGTATTTTTTAAAACAAATCTATTAACTAAAACAAAAACCTATATAACGAAGTGAAGAGGCCT
The DNA here is from genome assembly GCA_037355805.1 of Ixodes ricinus. Classification (NCBI taxonomy): domain Eukaryota; kingdom Metazoa; phylum Arthropoda; class Arachnida; order Ixodida; family Ixodidae; genus Ixodes; species Ixodes ricinus. Next base: position 25,751 of record JAZHYW010030264.1, read on the forward strand.
TTAGTGTTGGTTAAGACGAGGAACGAATTGAGTTTTGTTTTTCTGTTTCTTTCGTTAAAATGAAGAACGAAAATCGGGCCTTTTTTTTAGTATCGCAGCGAAGACACTGGTAACACTGAATGCTATGCAGCGTCGAGGCAGATGCGATCGCAGCGCCGCCGTTTCTTGGCGCCGTGGGAACTCCGACATCATAACTTCGAAAACGTGAAGTACCGGAACTATATATGGTGTCTGGAACGTGTCTCAGATTGGTGCGTTTACCGCGTCAAAAAAAAAGAAACAAAGTAGTCCTCGATTTCCGTTTAATGACGTCGTACGGAAGTGTCATGCGTTCGCCGACCTCGATTCTAGCGGTGTGACAGCAGCGGTGGTGGAAGCGGCAGGCGCCTGTTCTGTTGCAGGTCGCCTTCCAGCTTGTCAGAGCAGGGAAGCTTCGGCAGCCAGGAGTTGGGACGCCGCGACGACAGCGACACTCGCGTCTCATTTCTAGTGCTTCTTGCCGGAACTCCTTCGGCCAACTCTACCAGGATCGCGACATCCGCTGCAGCTTGACACTCCGGCTTTTGTGACGTCATTTGTCGACACTTTGGGACCACTTTCGGTGCATGAGCGCGGAATAGGGCGCTAAACCGACCAGTTGGAGACTCGCTTCAGGCACAGTAACCAGAGATGGCAGTAGGGAGTTCTGGGAACCGTTTTTGCACATTCGATACGGTATGGACGGGCCTTCTGGTACGAACTGCGCATGTGCGAATTTTCTGCGGTAGCGCATGCGCAGTTCGTACCCGAGGTCCCATCGTACCTTATCGGATGAGCAAAAACGGTTCCCTGAAACTCCCTAGTAATTACGTTACTGTAATGAAATTACAGTAATTAAATTACTTTTTGTGGTATAAGTAATGTAACGAATTACTTCTGTAGGCCGGTAATTTAGTAATGTGATGAATTAATTTTAGGTAGTAATTTGAAGAAAATTACTTGTTACTTTTGAAATCACTTTTGGCCCAAATTAGAAAGTTCGTTTGCGAGCTTTAAAAAAAGGAGAAAACAATTATTTTGCATAGCGAAACGTTGTGCCTCGTACGAAAACCTGTAACAGAGGCGCAAAGGAAGGCGCAAAGGAAGGCTGGAAAGGCAGAGGAGAAATGCTTACGTGTAGACATCGCTGGAAGGCCAGGCTTATATGAACTTCAAGCATGACAGATTTACGGCGCCACGTCATCAGGACGATACTGTACTTAGTTCGTCCCTATGCTTACAGTGCAGTTGGTGCTGCACGAGCTAACCAGACCCAATCAACCATCTTCCCTTTAATCACCTGACCCGTCCCTTTCTCTGCGTAGGGGTATGAACGACAGCGTGGTTAGGTGGCGAAAGATAGACGTGTGACTGTTGCAACGAGTACGTAGCTGCCACTGCACTGTCAGCTTAGGGATGAGCGGCTTATAAGCTGACAGGCGAAGGGTACATCACCAGTGAGGTCAACACATTTTAAAACCTGAAAGGACAGGACAAACAGATCCCCAGACTTCTTGTATTTTCGTCAAGCAAGGTCAAACCGTAAGCTTCCATCATTAGGGAGTTTTAGCAGGTCGTTTCCACACGAACGGTTGGCCCTCCAACGCATCGGCGACGCCACTGCGCATGCGCGCGCGAGTCGTTCGGGGCGTTGGGAGGCTCTTCTCGTTCGCTTCTCCCATTCCGACCGCTGGAGTCGTCACCGCAACGCAGCCAGCACCGTTCACGATTCGGGTAAAAAGAAAAAATGGCGGTCGGTTTGGCGATTGATTTCGCCGACCCATCCGAGCGTTAGGCTTAGGACAGCGGGAGACGATCTGCCATCCTGTTACTCTGCTTCATTCGAGAGTCTGGACCAAATCACTTCGAGGACTGCTCACAATGGTAAGCGATCGTGAATGCTGTAAACTGCGCATGCTAGTAAAGTTTTGCGATCTCCGGGCAAACTATAGCTGCCGTGGCGACCGCGAGCAGACGAAATGATTTGGTTCGACGGCACACAACGTGAACGATCGTTTAAGTTCAAGATGACGGAGACACACCACATACCTTTACGGTCGTTCAGATACTTTTTACTCTATCTAGCTTCGCAGTTCTTGAAATTCCGACCGGCAAATGTTACGTCGACCGTCTTGTTTACATCAGTCGTACGCCGGAAACACGAGCCGCCACGGATTTACACGTTGCAGAATGTTTCACATGTTTGCTTGAAGATGGCGCCACCGTGAAACACAATCACCATCATCGTCTACACGGTTGCGTCAGTTTCACGATTCGCTAAAATATCTCAAATTTCACCTACGGTTTCACGGAACGGACCAGCTGTACCGTTCGTGATTTCGGAACCGTGTGCTCGAAAAACGACTCGCTAAAACTCCCTATTGTGAACAACAAACGACCGGCGTAAATAGGTAATACCAAATGGTCGAGGACCCAGAACGTTTCGTGCGTCTTCGAGCAAAGCAAGTGCCACTCGCGGTATGCCTCGCTGCCTTCCCTTGGGAAGTTTATTCGGGAACAAGGCTACATGCAGATATCGCCGCACGTTTGTTGGAAAAGTACACAATTTAGGAAGTTCGCGCCATTCCTTTCCTCAACTGGCGACACTTCAGCTTAGCAATTATTCAGCACCTTCGAGTGACAATGCGCAAAAACTTGGGCTCTTCGGGTGTTTGGGAACAATGCTCCTTGAGGGGAATGGCCGGGAATACGTCAACTAGTGTTCTTAAGAGAATAGGATTAGATTGCGTCCGAGGCCGAAGAGAAACATGTCACGTGACGACTCATTGTGAGAACGAGCTCACATTGCCCGACTTAACATACTGACACGGAGTAAAACTTCTAAGTCAGGAAGACGGAACCATATCACCCTTCATCGTTCATTGAACAGCGAAACCGGTGAGTCGACTGTCTTAGAGTCACATGTAACGAGGAAGCTATTCATCATGTTTAGAACTGTCGTGTGCGCCAGCAAAACGACTGTTCAGTATGATTCACTTTGAGGCTCAAGAGACTGCTGTGGTGTAAACAGGAAGATATAAGTTTTGGTACATATCCTGTAAATAAAATGTAGCACGAATTACTGCCTCAAAGGTATTGAAAAGTGATGTCAAAGTAATTTCGTTACTTTTGGAAAGTAATTGTAATGGAATGTTATTACTTTTTGTGCGCGGTAGTTTGCAATGTAATTTGTTTGCATTTTTTCAAGTTTTAATAAAAAGTAATTAGTATTGAAATTTAATTACTTTTTGAAAGTAATGTTTCACTCTCTTCCCGTAAGGAAACGGAGAAGAGTAAAACTGGCGCCGCGCTGCGGCGTCTTGATGACACGTCCCTATACGGAGCGCAAGTTACACCTTTACAATGTTAATAAAGGAACATTATATTCGGTACGATCCAAATAACAAGAGTGTTCCATGTTATTTTCCGGCGAAGCGACAAAATGCACGCGCGTTTTCCCATAGGAATGCACAGGAGCACCGCAATAGTAGACTGGTTGCCGTCTGCTTCAACTTGCCTCCCGGAAATCCCGCAGGCACTAGCGCCCGTTGAAACTCTAGCGTATACATTATAATAACTCTGCGGGAACGCCGAAAGCCTGGAGCTCGCTCGTTTAGCGCGCTAGGAGTAGAGCTCGTGGCTGACGTCGCTCTACGTTTGATCACGTGATGTGACCCGCGGGAGTAACTCGGATCTACTCGAGCGAGGAGTTGGGCGGGCACTCGCGTGAAATCAGTGAGCAGACAAGCTGTGCGTCAGCACTAGGCTGGCACTCGCGTCCAATCAGTGAGCAGACGAGCTGCGCGTCCGCACTCGGCGGGCACTCGCGTCCAATCAGTGAGCAGACAAGCTGCGCGTCAGCACTCGGCGGGCACTCGCGTTCAATCAGTGAGCAGACGAGCTGCGCGTCAGCACTCGGCGGGCACTCGCGTCCAATCAGTGAGCAGACGAGCTGCGCGTCAGCACTCGGCGGGCACTCGCGTCCAATCAGTTAGCAGACGAGCTGCGCGTCAGCACTCGGCGGGCACTCGCGTCCAATCAGTGAGCAGACGAGCTGCGCGTCAGCACCTTTCGCGTCCAATCAGTGAGCAGACAAGCTGCGCGACAGCACTCGGCTGGCACTCGCGGTCTCTCTTTCCGTACGGGCGACTTGCCTTTCTGCGGCGCTGCGGCTCTCCCGAGTGGAAATAACCATCACTATCATTAGGATGTATTCACTGGCGGCCATAGCTGTGTGCGCGACCGCTTATCGCGTGCTGACGGCAAGCTTCCACAGTTCTTTTGCAACGTGCATCCCGCACCATCGAGATTGCCGGTATTAGCAGCCTATTAACGTGAGCTCGTTGTGGGCATGCCCTCTAAATATATGCCTCAAAAATGGCGTCCCGAGAATATCCCCTATTAGCGGCGAGATGTTTCGATGGCGCCCTCGTTCGGTTACCTTTCGTGACGTCATTACCTCGCGAACAACAAGTTCGATGGTGTTTGTAATGGGCATGGTGGAAGCCTGAAATCATAGCGCTCCCAAAGCAACACTGGCAACATTGTCAAAATTGAAGTTCTTACATTCCTCTTATTTCCATCGATGAGACATCGTTTGCTGACGTCAGAGTCAGCATTCGGCCAATTGTTGTGGGCCGACCACAGCGACGCTTTCGATCGCTCACGTCACCAATATCACTATCACTATCACTGCAGTGGGAAACTGAAAACGGTTAGGTACCAGGCACTTGAGCATATATTGTGTTAGAAAAGAAAGAAAGTAAAAATAAAAAAGGGAAGACATAAAGAGGCACGTAAGTAATGGAAACAACAACGAAAACCAATGAAATAAGCGTAAGAATGAAGAGAGAAACAAAGAAGTGTTTGTTGAATTATACTGCGCACTTTGAAATGCAGGCTGCAAGGAGAATTCGCCAGCGATTGCAAAACTGTACCCAGGTTTTTCCGCGTTTTTGTTTCCTCGACAGAAAACAGGATTAATAAAATATCGTTAAAAGGCTATACATGTCTCCGGTTTCGCGCCAGAGCAATTTCGTTAGACGCGTTCTTCAAGAGAGTTTCTATTTTCCATTTCCTTTTATTGCAGTCTCAAATATCGTACCTTTTGCGATTGTAACCCTCAATGTCATAATAGGATTTCCCAAACATCAAAGGCGCGGAAGTAAAAGCTTGCTCCTCATTTCCAATTCCGTTATGAAACACTTCACGAAAAACATCCTAGGTAAGTCCGCTGCGCACGTTTTGTTTTGGACCATAGTTTTGTTAAAACGAGCAATGTTCTTTTTAGAAACGCTTCCGCCCCCTCCCCCCCCCTCCCCCGTTTCCTTTTCATCCCTGAAAATAAGAAAGAAAGCTATCTACAACAGCTGATAGTGCTAGACAGCATGCGCAAATACTTTATATATACTTAAATTATTCTTCATGGTATCCGATTTTTCTGAAAATTTCATAAAGAAACCAACACACATCGCTGAAACAGTATTCCAATTATTAGGCGAACATATTTGTTTTTCTCACGAACTTATCACATTTACAATTTTGGTCAGCATTGCATTTTTCAAACTGAAAGCCTACCACTGACAAGGAAAAAGTGACGCCAGCGACAGTCAGGGGTCGACTCTTTGGATTGCAGGATATGTTCCCGATTGATTACAAGCAGTTTCATGGTGTCAAATGAATGCCTTGGAAGCGTACCTTCGAAAAGCGTACTCTGAAAGGGTAAAAGCCTGGAGTTCAGAAAATATAATACAAAAAATAGCTCGAAAAAGCAAATCGCCAGAGTATATTTTTAAAAAGTGGTTTGGAGCCCCTTTAAGTTCACACGCAGACGCGGGAAAGACACCAGTCGGAGACGCGCTTCCAGGCACCATGGACACCCCAAGTGCGGGTTACTTATAGAGACTCTATAGATCAGGGGTCTCAAACACGCGGCCCGCGGGCCGCATGCGGCCCGCGACTCGCTGAGGCGAGGCCCGCAGGCAACCGGCTATGGGTCCCAGTTCCGATGACTCGAGCGCTAGAAATGAGATGCGCCATTGTGATCTCATCTTGCCGATTCCTTTTCGCTCAAAAAGTCGCCCCGCTCTTTTAACGAATTCACTTAGTTTTTACTTATCTGCGTTCATTGGCCCTTTGCTTCTGTTTATCTTTTGCTTCCCAGCTTTTTGTAATGTCCAACAATTCCGCTACTATACTTCAGTTTCAGCTTGGGTCAAGACGCAGCCCGATGCTACAAGCACGAGCGTGTGGCCCTGAACAGTGCCTGTACTGCACGAGCGCCCGTGCTTGGCAGGGACGCTGGAAGCCCGGAGCTCGCGCTTGTAGCATCGGCTGCGTCTGGACCCAAGCTGAAAGCAAGTATAGGCTTGCTAAGCACGAGCGCTTTGTTGAAGGATGCATCTCGGCTGCGCTGGGGGATCGGTGGCCAAGTGGGCTATACTTCGTCTCACCCTAGCATGGACTAACCGCGAAGGCTGTGCTAGCGCGAGCGGCCAGCCTTGACTGCCTTGACTAGAGCACTTGCTGCACGAGCTCTCCTGCAGCCGCCGCAGCTTCATTGAAAGCGACTAGCTCGCGCTTTTAGCACGCGCGGATAACAATAGTCCATACTAAGGTGAGACAGAGTATAGCAACGTTACTGAGCTATACTCCGTTTCACCTTATGTTGTACCGCAGAGAAGGCTAGAAGCGCGAGCTCATAGCGTTAAGAGCTGCACTTGACGCACGAGAGCTTGTGCCGCCGAGATGTGCCCCAGAGCAAGGAGCTCGCGCTTGTAGCCTTTTCTGCGGTACATCATAAGCTGAAACAGAGTATAGCACATACCAGCTCGGAGCACGTGGAGCGAAAGCTCGCGCTGCAGAACCGAGGGATCCTGGGCTCAATCCCCACTCCTGCCCGTTTCGATCTGGATGAGCATCGTACCGGCGTGCGGTCGTGCATCACTACTGCGTGATGCACGTTAAAGACCCCAGGCTAGCGGTTCTAGTGCACTGGCTAAATTGCTCATTTACAGCTGGGGGACTCGTCGCCCGTTGAGGCAGGCCAAGTTCTAGGCTGTACAAACATACACACAACCCAATTTTCTCGGCTGCGCGATCTCTCGATCAGCAGGAGCAACTTCCGAAGATAAAGCTACATGCACACAATTCTCGCCGTATAGAAAAAAAAAAAACTACAAAAGACAAGTCTGGGTATTGTAATAGAAATCGTCGGGAAAGCAAGAACTGCCAAATAACTGATTGTTTTTAGAGACATCTTGAGCTTGGTAAATTCCTGAATGAATTCAGCAACGGGAACGACAGTACACTTGCTCTCTTGTTCTATTAAAAATGCGAGCACGTTGGCGGGACGGTGTCATTTTAACTCTTGTTATCACATCAGGTCAGGGCCCAAAGTAGTCATATAAACAAATGAAATCTAAAAATGTAACTGACAAAACTGAGTTTACAAAAAGCATAAAGCACGAGGTCTTTTCTTTTAAATCTTTTGACCCCCCCCCCCCCTCTCCGTCTAAGGTTGGCCCCCGGGCTTCCCAGTGCCGGCTATGCGGCCCCCACGCTCAAATGAGTTTGAGACCACTGCTATAGATCAACTCGACTCTATGACGTCACGGCACAGCGGTGGCGCTGCTGTTGACACTGCGCCTGCGCACAAGCTTCGCTTCCTGGAAAATTTGGTTTCTGCGGACGGCGTAGTGCCCGCGCCTGGTGTGGGCTGACGCTGGCACAGCAGAAGGCAAGATCGAGTGTTCTAGCTCATTTTGTCGGGGGAGGATAGGAGCGTACCACTGACGAATAGGCATTGTCAACACAAAACCAAGAAATTTGCTTTAAGTGTACTCGGAACTGTATACAGCTATGTTTCTGGTGGTGGGCTAAGAAATAAAACGCTTGGGGAGCTTTGTGTCGGCGCACATGATGCACGCTCTTAGGGCTTTGCCGGCATTTTTTAAACTCGGGAAGAAAATCTGCGTTTATGGAAGGGGGTTTTACTGACGCTGGCGCCGAAAAGCGGAAAGAAAATAAGCCGCCCTATTGATTTTCGAGCGGGGATATCGCGCCCCACTTTGGACGCGGAACGGCACCAAGCGGTGCGTGTTTTTTGTTTTGTTTGTTTCTTTTCGTTCTCCGTAAAAGCGTCTTCATGTCGTTTCTTGCTTGATGTTTAGAAAATGTAAAGCTATAATACCGAAAGAAAAAATCGCATTTTGAAATCGGGACGTCGACCGATGCAATAAGAGGTTCGAAATTCCGGGAAATACCGCTGTCGGTGCTTTCTGCTGGCGTGCAGGATGCGGGGATATATATATATATATATATATATATATATATATATATATATATATATATATATATATATATATATATATATATATATAACTTGCTGAATATATATATACATTTTTAGCATGACTTGTTTTTCAAAATTCGATACATTTATTCATTGGGTATATTTGATGAGCGGTTCACGGGCGCCGTATTGACTTTGTATTTAAATTAATTCTCCTAAAGTGATAGTTTTTGTGTGTGAACCCGGCACGTACCTTACTTGCTCATGTTGATGTTGATGGCACCGTCGCATAGCCATGGGAGAGAGTCCTTGCAACAGAGCGAACCTGTTGGAGTAGCGTCATAGCGCGAGCGACCGATGGCGTTGAGAAGTAGCGCAGAGTTTTTGTGGGTGTGGGTCAGAGAGGGGGTGGGTGGAGGTAAGCAGTGTGCCAACACTTTTTTCTTACCCTCCCATCGTCTCCCTTGCACAGAGGCGGCAATAATAAAATATATGTATTCAAATTATATAAAAAAGACGTTTACAACTTCCTGTAATGTCGAATTAGAGCGCAGCTCTTGAAAAGGAGGAGGGAGGGCTTTGAGGGGAGGGTACGCCCCTCCTCCTCATCCGTACCCTGTCCTCCTCCCCTCCTCCTTCTTTCACGCGCGAAATGCGCGTCGTCACGCGACATTCCGGTGCGGTGCCGAAACGTCCCGTGACATTTCGTGACGGTGACCTTTCGGCGCCTCGCCGATACGTCGCGTGACGTTTCGGCGCGGTGCATTATAGGACGTTTCCCATAATGCACCACGCGGTTGCGGTGACGCAGACGGTGACGCCGACGGCGACGCCGCTCAAGCCGAAAACGGGCGCCTCAGAGCTGCGCTCTAAAATAATTAACTTTTTTTGCAGTAATGTTAATCATATTGTGTAGTTAGTTTATGAACGTATTGAAGTAGCTTAGAAAGGCAATGGTACGAGAAAAAAAATCGGAATTGCAATATTAGAGTTTTGGTTAATTTGGCACCGTAACTTTTTAAACGGGGAAGGCTACGGAAAGTAGCTTAGTATTTCTGGGGGGGGGGGGACACATACGGTCCGGATGTGAGTGGAGTTCCTCCTTTCCCTCTTTTGCAACCACTCAGGTTACGTGCTAGCCCCTTTCGCTGTGGTATCGGCTGTCAGGTGCTTCGCCCCCGTCGATCAGATTGTCTAGAGGAGTGCCGTAGCGTTCGCTCTTTGCCAAGTTACGCTGAAGCTGAACGGAAGTATAGTTGCTCGGTGCTGTCAAAGTTAGGAGCGGGAGACAGTGTGAAGCCGCAATTGTACGGATTTGGAGTGATGGGCTATTCTTCACGTGGAGGAATAAAGCTATGTCTGGGATGATGAATGACGAATAAATGTTTAATACAGAACGTTACACGTAGCCCTCTGGCGTACAGTGCTGTTGAAGCCTGGGGCGGGATGGGGGGGGGGGGCGGGGGGGGGGAGTGCGGAAAGCCGCATTTGTGCGAATTCTGCGCTCATCTGGGACCGTACACTTCGCCGCTGGCCAAGTTACGCCGAGGGGGTCTACACGAGGACACGCTTATGACGCGCCCAAGCGCACCCCAATAAGCGACATGGCGCCGCCCTGAAGCGGCACTTGGAAACGTGTATAAGTGCGGCGTTTTCCTCGGCGGCGCTCTTTACCGAAAAACCTCGCATGGCAAGCCCAATGTTTTCTTTCTTCTTTTAAATAAAAATGTCGCGTCTTTCTTTTTTTTTTGGTGGCACAAATATTTAATTTGCTATGCGAAAAAAAAAAAAGACGCGGCGCAATTAGGATTAACCTTGAGTAAGGTCCCGTCCTTCGTGCAAATTCCCGTATCCAAAAAAAAAGTAAAAGAAAGAACGAAATGTGAACAAGCAAGGAAGTGCCAGTCGTCATTAAAATCCGTTCCGGCACGTACTTGTTTCGAGAGATCCGGATCGCTGCCGCGGCGTCGTTTGCAATCGCCCACGCTTGGGGCCCTCACACGTTCCGCCCTACGCTGGACCGCAACGGACACTACTAGCCGTCAGAGCCAATCCATGGACGGATGGATGGATGCTAATGGCTCTACCCTTTATAACGGGCGGTAGCTTGCGCCACCTGGCCCCAGAAACTAGAAGTATGATTCCTTCCCTTGCACTTCTAAGCCGATTTGACGCTCTCTGATTGGTCCTGTATGCTCGTAGCGTCAACTGCGTCTGGACTCAAGATAAGTGCATACGTCACGTGGTACGCGTATCCGGTGCTGGATTGGCTGGGATAAGCCGTATCGTTCGCCGCAGTCCATCGTAATGTAAGGCGGGGTATTGAGAACGGGGAGAGGGGCGGAGAAAAGGAGGCGAGGGGACTCTGGTCGAGGTAAACATTCGGTCTGGATCGATGGCGACACGGAGCGGTTTCTGCCATTTGGTTTATTTCTTTTCCTTCCACGCCGCCGAGTGTGTATGTTATAGTTGACGCGCGTTGCGATCTGAATTCATATAGATTGATTGCTCCAACGAGCGTTTCTCAAGAACGTTCTAGGACCTCGGCAGTTTCTGGGGGGCAGGGAGAGGTGTCCTTGTGGAAAAGGTCATACGTGTAAGAAGAGGCAACGGTGGCGTCTATGGTATTCGCAACTCAAATCGACGATAGGTAACGCCACTCGTTTTCCAAAATGGCGGGTATAGTGAGGGTCGGAGATGCGTGCCGGTATACCAGTTGTTGCCCTGTCTAGTGTGCTGGCTTCGCTGAGCGACACAGATTATTCCCGCTCATACGAGGAAGCTAGGGTGTTATGAGCGCAGGTCACCTCTCTACCCTGAAAGCAAAAACGGTGTTTAGAGTAATATTTATGACAGGAGGCACGTTTTAATTCAGAAACGAAACCGAAACTAACCTATATTTCGGATTTAATTTCTCGGTATAGACGTTAATTTCGGATGCTTTCATAACTCTAGGTGTTTCTCACAGCGTAATTGTTGAGCTAAAGAGGTTGTTTGCGGAAACTTTATTTGTGACATATACGTGTCCGATCCAGGCACTTCAAGCTATTTTGGAGAGTTCAGTGTGAGGAGCATGTGACGCATCGCTCGGAACGAGGGAAGGAAGTTTAATGAATCAAACCAGTGTCGCCACAGACCAGGAAAGTGGATTGAAGAGCTCGCGGAGAACGAACGCCACACTGTACGCGCCTCGCTTCGACCGCACAGGGCAGCCGCCATTTTGGAGCTGGGTTGAGCGCGACTGCCGCACCGCGACTCGGTTCTCAAACGAAGCTTGGGGGTTCCGGTACTCTGGGAACGTTCACTGACTCTAGTTGGAATGATTGGCGGGTGGACGCAAAGCTATAGCTGCCATTTTGTCTACTCAATCTTCGAACGCGTTCGGATGTCGGTGTCCGGGGTTTTGAGTTCACGTACGAACGCATTCAAACAGCGAGTAGAGAAAAAGACATCTACCTTTGCGCGTACCCACTAATCAATCCAACTAGAGCTTTGTGTACAGACGTCCTCAAGCTCTCCCTCCAACGAAATATATATATATTTTTTTATCTTTTGACAGGCTACTCTGTTCAGAATGAACATATCACTTTCGTAAAGCATCAAGACGAATATTGTTTTTGTTGTTTCGTAGCTCTGTTTTTTGTTAAGTGTATTTATATAAGGGGCCCTAGATGTTTTCTTCAACAATCTACCCATTTACCTCACTGAACGGTCCCACGGCGTAAAAGGACTTTAGAACATGTTGTTCTTGAATTGAAGTAACTACAGCCTATAAAAGGCTAAGAATTCGGTAGAAGCTCTACCCTCATCACGCGCCTTTTATCGGGCTATGGTTGCGCGTACGACAGAAGTGTTATCAAAGTCAGAAAGCTCGTGCTTGAGGCTGAGCATCTGCTGAATTCTTGAGCTGTCCCCCACTATAGTGAGCAGGGTAAAACCCAACACTCATAAAGCATGCAACAAGCGCAGCCAATCGCCACTACGGAAGTCGACGTGTCCTGGGAAGGTTTCGGTGACGTCATAACACGATTAACATTGAACATTGTTTTTCTTTTTTTGTCACGCAAGTTTACAAAAGCACATTAACAAGCCGGGTGAAGCCTCAGGGGCTTGTGTGCCTGGCTCGGCAGTTGTCATGTTTCACGACGAAGGAGAAGAAAAGAAGCGCGAGCATCGAACAACGGCAGACGGTCATTCTGCGCAAGGATTGGACCTCGGAACTGTAACCTCGGCATCGCTCCGGGGCAAGTGCACCAGCGGCTGGCCACGCTCCAGCACGGATGGGACACTCCATCCTGCCGCCCAGATTGCCACCGGTGCCATTGCCGTACGGACTGCTAGTCCGAAAGCTGAAGGACAAAGAAGCGGACAAGAGGTGGGAGCAAAAAAGATCATATTGAGGTATTCAGCGCACAAGGTAGAGAGAAGAAGGACAAGGCAGAAAAGAGCGCTACTCACAACTACGTTTACTGACAAGAAAGGAAAAGGAAGAAAACCCAAACAATCCACCGCGGACTCGTGCATCTACCTCAGCCCCGTGAATGATAGCGGCTAGTTCATCCAGGCTCGTGTGGGCCCTCTATTGTTTGTTGAAGGAATTTCCTTTCCTTGTTTGATAGCATTACTGATTCAACGCTAATACAGTTCCTTTCCTCACGTAAGATGTAGAAGGCCTCCAGCACCTCGCGGATCAATTTGTCTTTGTTCTTCCCCAAGATGTTGGTCTCACGGAATAATGGTCTGCACGTGCATTCCCTGCAACAGAGAGGAAGATTTCCGCCCACTGTAGCCTTCAAGGAGTAATCATGCTCCCGGAGTCGGTCATTGAGGCATCTGCCCGTTTGGCCCATGTAGCTCTTGCCACACGAAAGAGGTATCTTATATACGACGCCCGAAGCGCATGGAAGGAATTTGTTTGCATGCTTCTTGGTGCACGTGGGCTTTGTGGTACCCTCAGCATGCGCATTCACTCTAGGGCAAATTTGGCTCATTTTTTGTGGTGCTGAGAAAACTACTCTGACCCCATAGCGGCTTGCGACGTTCTTTTCTCTACCTTGTGCGCTAAATACCTCAATATGTTAGACTACCAACTAGCCCAAATGTCAACTTTAGTGCAAAAAAGATCACCCGAAGTAGTTGAGCCCAGATTTCAGCGACAACCCGAAGAGAGGCGCAGCGTCAGAATGGTGCTCCGAAGCCACTGAAAGGACCCCGGCGACGACCAGGGGAAGGCTCGGCGACCACCGAAGGAGAAGAAAGGGGACCTGGGCATTGACTCGACGCTGCTGTGGGACTCTCGGCGGCGACCCTAGCAACCACAAGGATTCCGATGAACTTACGAGTGACAGATCCGATGGTGACCAAAACCAGTAACAGCGACTCCTGGCAGTGACACAAAACGAGCCCACAACAGAGTATATCAAAACGCACACTGACCTGACTGACCTGGGCTACATCATCAACAGCAGAGACCGAGAATCAGATCGCCACGTGGAAACAGACATGTGAGACTTGATAATTTTTGTACATTTGTAAATTAGTTTATTAGTGCTCTATTGGCTTCTCTCTGTCAAATAGGGTTAAGAGGAGGAATAAAAATGGTTTATGTACAATATTTACATTGGTGAGAAACGTTGCGATCGTTGAGGCGATCTCGTTCAGCACTTCGTCCTCTTCGTTCTGCTATTTCGTTTTTCTTGCGATCTAGCATGTCCTTTTCATCGTTTTCACTCACAGAATAAAGTCATAATTAAATTATTTTACAAACACTTCCCCGCAATGAGCATAGATCTGCTCATTTGTTGAGGGACTCTAGGGGGTACAGAAGCTGCACCGGTCGTTTGATAACCTTACCATGGGGAAGCTTTACCGCGCATGACCGTACAAGTCCGTCGCGTCCGGGGAAAGTTTGAACTATGCGTCCTGTTTTCGAGCTCTGACGTGGCTGTAGATGTTCGGACACTATGGCGAAATCACCTTCGTCGAGTCCACTGGATTTGATGGGTCGGGAGTCGTGAGCTGATCCGTAGTTCATTTAAGTACTCCCTTCGCCATCTCCTCCAGAAGTGGTTAGTCACTGCTTTCCTATGTTTCCAACGTTTTTGGATATCGGCGGCCTCGTGAGCACTTTAGCGTTCGTACTTGTAAACGTAGGCGTGCTTGACCTTAGGTGCGCTTAGAAAGGAAGTTCCTTGTTTTCGGTCGTGTAGGCACGTCTGGTCGTAGGACCCATCGTAGTCGTCCTTGTCGTCGACGTTGTCTTCGTTCAGGGCATCATTTGCCGGTTCCTTGTCAAGGGACTTTGTGTGCTGGGACGCTCTACTCTTCCAGGTGTTTTGGTACCGGCTCAAGAATTGGTTCGCTCTCACGGGATCAGTCTCTTCCTTCATTCGGGCCTTGCGCAGATCCTTCAAGTAGCTCTCCCTGACATCTGGCTGTAAGCTTGCTCATCAACTCCATCTCCTCCTTACTCAAGCGCAATCTTCCACTCGTTCCTTCCGCGGCTGGTCCCCTCGACTCCCTGGAGGACCCGTAGTCCATGGCTTGTTCTTGCCCGTGGCTATGTTTGTGTTTGTGCTCGCGAGGAGACCTGTACACTTCTTCGACGGGCCTTCTCCTCAACTCCTGAATGCTCCTACTTGATTCGGCCCTCTCGTACATCCGTCGCAACAACTCCGTCTGTTTGCCGGATTTCTCTCCAGAAAGCTTCTGGACTGATCTTCCAAAATGGTCAACAGGCGACGAAGTAACCCTTCCCGAAGGTGGCTGAACGGGCCGCCTTTCAAGCTCCACCGGGCGTCCAACGGCTTCCTCCTTGTTCCTGTCCCTCCTGCCGTTCAACTGCTGCCGGTACTGCTCGTACTGTTTCCGAAGCATCTCTTCGACCTGCGCCTCTTTTTCGCCAGTCAGCACCTGAACCGGACGGCCGAAGTAATCGTAGGGGCGGAAGGTGACAAGATGGCGCGGTGATTCACGTGTCACCTCCTCCCTGTCTCCCCTCTCCCTCAGCGGTATGTCGCCTCTCTGTGGCATTTGGGGCTGCCTGTGAAACGTCTGCTCCTCAGGGGGTCTTCTAGCCTCTTGTAATCGCTTGTTTTCCCTCATCCTGCTCTGAACCCTTTCGTACTGCTCCCTCAGCAGTGCCTCCGCCTGAGCAGCCTTCTCCCCAGTATGTACCTGTACTGGCCTTCCGAAGTAGTCAAATGGTCTGGACGTGATTGGCTCGTTGTCGCCCCTGGGAGACGGGGTCGAACCTGATTGTGGCCCTTTCTTCGGGAAGTCCCCTAGCTTCCTCTTCTAAGATGTCTTGTTCGAAAGCCTTACGCCTCTGTGCCTTCTCGTACTTCCGCCGGAGCAGTTCCTCTTGCTGATGTGCTTTTTCTCCGGTTAGCACCTGAACCGGCCTTCCATAAAAGTCAACCGGAGAAGACGTCGAAAGCGAGCGGCCCGCAGGGGAGAAGTCGTATGAATCGCGATCACCCTTGATAGGCCTCGCAGGAGTGTCACCACGGTCGTCGAACCTCAGCGTAGGTTTCTCGTCCTCGTATGGTTTGCGGTCGTCCCTAATAGGCCTCGCGGGAGTGTCGCCATGGCCGAACCTTGGAGGTTCATCGTCGTCGTGAATCTTGAAAACGGTCGTCGTCAAGCATACGTTGGCGGCGTTGCTCACCTTGATGGGTCCCTGTAGAGACCACCCGAAAATGGTCTCCACTGCGGTCAATGAAAGGTTAACGCGACGTACGTTTCCGGTGGTGACCCTCCAATAGTAGTCTGCTCCTATTAGAATGCTCACTCCACGCTCCCCTTGACAGTCCCCCACAGGTAGATCAGCGAGTGTGATCCCTTGTCTTTGTAGGTTTCTGATGATGTCGCCATCAGTGAGAGTAAGGATCTCTCCGCAGATTTCCGGAACCTCCAAAGCCTCGACTACGATCTCGGCGGGCCCGTGATGGCTTCGGAGTACAAGTTCCACACGACGACAGTTTCTTTTAGTTCCACGCCCTGAGTCACCAAAAGCGAATATCGTTAGCTCCTCCTCTCCGACCGGTCGACATCCAAGCCTTTCAGAGGTGTCTCGACGAATGAAGGTTCGTTGACTCCCTCCGTCGATCAGTGCTCGTAGGGATGTTTCGGTCTGACCACTCGCTCGTATCCTGGCTGTCTGAAGCAGTACTTGATTGTGAGCTGTCGTACTGGAGCTCGAGATGCCGATAAACTGAGGAGGAGTCGAGCTGGTGTTAGTAGGCTGCCTTGTCGCCGCCCACTCGGGGTCACACATTACGGTCAGGTGTTTCCCGGAGCACTTTGCACATGAAAGTTTGTGCGCGGATCTGCACTCTCTGGAGCGATGGAATTGTTTAGTGCACCGAAAGCACCTGTTTTCCACTTTCAGCTTGTCCTTTTTTTCTTTGATCGTCAGAGGTGACGTGCAGTTCTCCAAGTTGTGCTCCTTAGAGCTGCAGAACACGCAGCGCCTTAGTTCAGGTTTCGTGGCACTGGTCAATGCTGCCGCCGATCCTTCCCTCTCGGAGTGGCGTTCTAGGCGATGTGAATCGGGTGTGGGTCGTTGTGATGTGTGGGGTGTAGAGCTGGCGGCACTTCTCTCTGGTTTCCACCTCGATGTCAATGAACTCGAGAAGTTTATTGAGTTCATTTTTGTCTTCGCTCTGCGGCCGTTTTTCGACAATCAAGCTGCGATTGTATCTGAAAATGAGCTCTGGAGGGAGAGACTTCTGTAGTACTGTATGCAGTAGTACCCCATACGAGTCCGAGTCAACTCCTAGGCTTTTTAGACTCCTCATCCGGGTCACCACATCGTCATAGAGTCTCCGGAGTCCATCCACTGCGTCTGACGTCGCGATTGACTTTATGTTCAAGAGGTGTGTGAGGTGGTTGTTCACGATGACAGAAGGTTGACCAAATCTCTTTTTGAGCAGCTCTATGGCCGTGTCGTAGTTGTCACCGGTTACAGGAATTCCTTTGATAACTGCCTCAGCTCGGCCGACCAGGTGCACCTTGAGGTATTTCAGCTTATCCACGGGAGACAAGACGGGGTTCTGGTCGATAGACGACTGAAATTGGTCCCAGAATGTCTGCCACTCCGCCAGATCTCCGTTGAATTTCGGGAGCTCCAACTTCGGTAATTTCACGTTCGGGACAGTCGCACCGTTCATCCCTTGTCCCTCTGAACGTGACGCGTTGTTAGAAGCCGAAGAGGTCATTTCGTTGTTCTTTGGCTGTAGTTTCTGTAATTCCCTCAAAGCTCTCGACCTGGCTATGCTGATGGAGTCTTCATAACCTAGGCTAGCTTCCATTTCCTCTTCTATGTTGTTCTCATCAACAAGGTCCGCTATCAACGTGTCGAGCTCCCGAAGAGATTTTTCTTTTAACGCAAGAAGAGTGATCTTATCTTCAAGCTCACCTTGCTGCGCGGGAAGTTGGTTCATGGCTGTTGTCATCTCGTTGATGAGCCTTGTAATCGCGGATCGGACGACTCCTCGCTTCTTCTTGAGCTTCTCCATAGCAGCCGCTGTCGTTCACGTTGTTCGGTTGCTTGGGTTGCCCGAGGTCGTTGTGGCTTGCGTTGAACGTTTTTTCTTGTCGATTAGCTCCCGGGTTTCGGCACCATGATTTTGTTAAATAGCGTTAAGAGGAGGAATAAAAAAGGGTTTATGTACAATATTTACATTGGCGAGAAACGTTGTGATCCGTTGAGGCGTTCAATGTGCGTGGTGTCGTTCGGTATTCGTTGAGGCGATCTCGTTCCGCACTTCGTTCTCTTCGTTCTGCTATTTCGTTTTTCTCGCGATCTGGCATGTCCTTTTCGTCGTTTTCACTCAAGATAAAGTCCCAATTAAATTGTTTTACACTTTCTTTATGTAACATAGCTTTATTTCTTCCATCATCGTGCACTCTTTTTTCTTATCCAACGGTGGGACCCTGAATCGTGACAGCAGTTAACGAAATGAACAACAAAGAAAAAAATCAATTTGCGCTTTAGCAGAACTTTATAATCCATAAAGTACTAATATAACTGGACCGTAGGTAGACTAACAATATAACACCGAGATCTCAGAAATGAAGACATACAACAGGAATGTTCATTTCACTGTTCGAGGTTTCTAAGATATATTTTTAGCTTTTGTTTTGACATTAAATTCATTATATTATCAGGAAGAATGAGGTCACCCGGTTTCTCGTAGCCAGCTTCCGTTTAACGGTTTTGTGTGAATCTGAACCAAGTTTTGTGAAGCTGAAGATTTTGACGCACCATGAAATACGCATGAATCCTACAGGGGGAGATTTGAGGCTTTTGAACTTTGCAACTAATTATTGAAAAATTTTAGATTTTTAAAAACCTGCTCCAACCAGGACGACAACCGACAAACATTGTTGGTAGACACGTGAAAAACAGCTTGTTAGCAACCAGCCTTTCAGTCTTGAGCGTCAGATACTGGCCAAATATACCTATTTGTTTGTGCGTCTTACTGTAACACATACCCTTGGAGTTAAAAAATAAATAAAGGAATAAATGTGTGGCGTGCCAATAAACAAACAAACAAACAAACAATCAATCAATCAATCAATCAATCAAACACACAAACAAACAAACAATCAAGCAATCAATTTAACAATCAAAGAATCAATCAATCAATTAATCAATCAAACAATCAAACATTCAAACAAACAAACAAAACAATCAAACAAAGAATCAAACAAACAATCAAGCAAACAATCAAACAAACAATCAAACAAACAAACAATCAATCACACTCAATCAAACAAACAATCAATCAATCAAACAAACAAACGGTCTTTAGTTATGCGCCTGTGGCAGGACCATTAAAGGTTTCAGAAAACCGGCTGAACGTGACCACGGAGAGAACAGAAAAACGTATATATTTACTTAAAAAAAGTGGTCATAAAGAATCGTTGCGTTGACTGGAACACATGTTCGTGCCCTGTTTGTGGAAGAATAATGATGGTACAAGTCAATAATAATAAACCGGAGCTGAAGATCGAAGATCACACACTTATAGAAAACAACATACACATGTGCGTGCTCTACTGTGGCGGTCTGTCTTGCACAACCCACGTTCGTTTTTCCTTATGGATACTATTGCGTGTTCTCGGCGTTAACTTTTCTTTTGGTGTGAAATTACAAGTTTTTTAGTCTATGTTTCTCCGGAAATTCGGCATTTGCTAGAGCTTTTTTTTTTTGTTAGATTATCAATTTTCCAAAAATGTATTCTTAATTTTACTATGTTCTTATTTTTTAAATAAAAATATTTATGTCCGTTTATAAACGCACAATAAATTCACACACACAAACAAAAAATAAACGGTATCGAAATATATTTTTGCACCTGCATATAGCATTGGCACCCTTGCAAGGGCACTACTAACTGTCCCACGACAAGTCTTAAAAACAAGAGCTATTCAATAAAAGCCAGTACTCTGAAATAGCTAAACCCCTGTCGCATAAAACCCTCAGCTTCCCTCCCATCCCATGAACCTATGAAATCTACGCGTTCCATTTTTCACGGTTAAAAAAACAGAACCCCTCCTTCCTCTGAAGTAAAAATATTATGGTTCAAACTGTAAACCGGAACAGTGACTTTTGTCGAGGTCCAGAAGCACAATTGGCCCAATGTACTGAACAAACCTTACTGAGATAAACGAGAAGCTCCTTTTGTCAATAGTCCAAAAACAACAACTAAATTTGCCTTTTTTGGAGGGGGGAGGACAGTATAACCTCTCCTCTGACAAAACTTTATACGTAAAACATTCGTCCTTTAGTAAATATTTTGCCATCGTGCCGTCGAAATTCGCAGTTTTTCGGATAAATCAGAATTGCTAGAATGTTTACCGGCCATTGTTCACCGGAGTTTATCAAATTTATCCGAAAACCACGGAACTCTAGGTATGAATAATCCTTACCAGCTAATTTTAAGCCATACATTTTTTTTATGTTCCCAGAGCAATCAATGAAACACTACGTTATAGTAGTAGTTTTCTCGTTTGAACCATATATTGCTCAGAAACCAGAACAGTGACTATATTGCATTTCATTGTAAAAACTCACCACCTGCGGCCCCCCCCGTCCATTTCCCAGATATTTTTAATCATTGCCAATTTATTGCTACGCAAACACCTGCAAGACCTTTAGAGCACCTAATTGGTTCGACTCTTTCTTTTTACAGAAGTATAAAATAACAAAAAAGTATGCGAAAATTGAAAGGAACGCCGGATGCTGACGTTAGCAAAAGAGAAAAAACTTAAAATCACACCGCTTAAAAAAATACATTAACATACAAAATAAGAAAAGCAACAAACACAAAAAGCTCCACTAATTCAAAAGCGCTGACACTCGTTAGCAAATAGCGCCGTCAGCGTAAATCGCATTCGAAACGTGAAGAGGTATGTATGTGCACTGCGTAGGTGGACATCTATATATCCCATTTCGCCTTACAATGAGACCACGGCGAACTCTACGAGATATCCCAGCCTATTCAGCGCTGTGAACCAGTCACGTGACCACGCGCGTGCCACTGCGCCTTCCTTCCGAAGGTCACGTGACCCTTAGGTGGCCTTGGATTGGCTCCGATGGCTCACGGCGTCCGTTGCGGTCCATCGCAACCTAGAGACAGAGATATGGACGACACCGGTCGACTAATTGGAAAGACGACGCATTCCGATCCCCATTCCTGGTTCTTCGAATTTTTTGGATGAATTTTCGAAGCTCTCGTTAGCATTTTTTATACCTGCCGGTTCGGGGCGACCATTAGAGCTCCGTGGTTACTGGAAAACTAAGAATGCTTCGCGTATCCCTCTTTTTTCCCCTCCTTTAGACCATTCATTAAGCGCTCTCTGGGCGGCACACATTTTGATCGACCAGGAGCGCCTCTCCATATATCCGGGAAATTCAGCGGGTTTGGCGGGGTAAAACGAGAAAGAGGGCACGCGCCGACTCCGCTGGCAGACTGACAAACCAGGAGGTTGCCATTCTCCATCTTTAGGCTGTAGCGGCGGGTAGTACGGAACACCGAACTCTCGCTCGTGGCTGCCATTGTGAAGTGGTTCGCGTTCTTAGAATAGTTGTGGCAACTCCAAAATCAGCCTATAGCCCTCTGTTGTTCTACTTCGGTAAATGATCAACTAGCATATATTTTTTTCCGTTACTTAAATAGCAGTTGAGTCAGCCGGCAGTACTACCCTCCACTACTGCGTGTATTGCGGCAGGAGAGCACGTTCTTATTTATAATTTCAGACTTCCACTCATGGTCGCTAAAGGCCTACACCAGTACGAACTTTGCATAGCAAAAAAGGTACAGCAACCGGATTTACTCTTCGCCGGAGAGACCGGCCAATCTGACACAGTTTTCCCCTTTTATTTATTTGCACGCCGGTAACAGCGCAATGGGACCCTGTTAGTCTTTTTATCTAGCATAGTGTTACACGATAACTGGCATACCAAAATCTGCGCATCTGCGCTTGAAATTTCCAAAATGACGCGATTTTAAACAGAGTTCGTACGCCAGCCGGATGCTAGGTACTGCCCACTCGGCGGAGCTGACGACATGCGGGTGAGAGGGGGAGGGCATTTTTTCTCTCTATTACCCTCTCTGCTATGACCCTAATGGAACGGTCTATACTCTCGGCTCAGCTTTGTAATACGTGTTTATTTTGACTTACGAGCTATTTTTAATGCGAAAGCATTAACTGCCCCATGGAGCGAACCAGCGTTGTCAGCTTTTGAGGCTGCGAAAATGGCTCCTGAATTCGCTTCTCCCACGTCTGTAGCAGCGAAACCAGGAAGAAATTCCCATTGGCTCAGTTGCGTTATAGTTCCAATGAACGCCAGCCCAAAGAGAAGTCTTTGCCCTGGCGCTGCGACACGTGCGCCAATAAGAGGAAAAGGGTGCCTATAGCGAAAAACCGGGGCTCTTAAAGTATACTTTATTTGCGCTTCCAAAAGTATGCTTGATGCTCTAAATTGGCCGGTTTTTAGTATACTTCCGGCGCACTTGAAAAGTAACATCTCGTCATCCTTGTATAATATTTCTTTGCACAGCAGTAGGAGGCGTTTTAGTAAGCTTCTTAGGCACCTCGAAAGTAACATTTTGCCATCCTTTTAGGATACTTCATCTAGTACATTTTTAAGCAGCATTTTAGTATGTTTTTATGCAGGCCTTTAGTACTATAAATTGTACCCGGGTTATACTTGGAAGCAGGTTTCCAAATATAATCTGGGGTAGACTTAGTAGAACCTTTAAAGCATTTCACCAATTTATTCTGACCAATTCCAGATAGGATATGTAGAAAATTATATTGATTTAGCAATTGCAGTAGTTTGCACTTATTGAAACTAAAATGAATTACGTTACAGGCTTGAATGTAGACGAGTTCAAAGTGATGACAAATTAAAGTAAGAACTTTTTATTAAACAAACATTTTTCAATAGAAACGAACACATGTTGCCTACAACAAACACACTTACGATGGAACAAAAAAACATAATACTTTTACTGGCTTACAAATATCACAGATGCACTTAAAGCTTTAAACATGCTCTTATTTGAAGAAAAAATAATTACAAACTATCATGCTGAAGAAAACAAGTAAAAAGTATTGCACCTGTTAAAATAAAACCTACGATATTTATCATCTACCATGACTGAAGTAACATCACCTACATAATTGAAGTAAAATGCTTGAAAAAAAGTTAATGCACTTGTTAAATAAGATCTAAAATAGTAATCGCTAATCAGATTGAAAGAAAAAAAAGCCAATGCACAAAATAAATGAAAATGAAAGCTAATTTTTTCTCTTATTCTGCAGTTTTCTTCTGTGTGTTGGAGGCTTTCTTGTGAGTGGAGGAAGTATTGCTGCACTTCCTTCGCAGGTATGCTTTCACCGACTTCCGAGTTTCCCCAGGGAATTTGGCAATAGCAAAAACTGAAAAAGAAGACAATAGACAATTAATAAACTATGCCTCAGAACTCCATATTTAGTTAATACTACTCAATTATACTTCCATGTCCACATAAAGTTAGCAAATTTCACAAAGAAAAACCAACAACAAAAAGTTAATCATCAAATATATTGAGCACGGGGACCAATGACTATGTTTATTGGCAGCTGCGAAATATTTCTGCTGTGAAATAATCTAAAACAAGGCCTTTCGTCAATTTGCAATGCATAAAGGCCCGTTCACACTCTTGCGACCGAGTACGACCGAGAGAGACCAAGGTCCATTGCTCGAAGCGCTAACTGCGGCTAAAGTTGGCCGCAGTACCTAGAAGAGGCATTTTGAAATTACGTGACTGGCTTGGTAGGGATCGAAACGCTGGCGGTGCCCCGGTCAGTGAGCGCCGCTCGCTTTGGAAATAATATATCGTTGTATCTGCAATATCGGGCGCGTTAGTCAGCAACGAATGGCGCAGGAGGCTCTCGCGTTGCCTTACCTCGCTTAAATCATAAACATGAGCAATGATCTCGCCGCATTTTTTAGATAGTCTTTCGATTCTGGCCATTCCTAAGCCTAAATGAACGCGATAATTGTCGGAATTACAACGTCACTGGAAGCGGATTGCCTTGACTCAATTGGCCGGGCATTGATAGCATACAAAAGCGGACAGCGTCCCAATAGACTTTTTTCTAAATTACCAGAGCATCGAGGAGAACGCTGGAAGTGTAAATCTACGGTCCGCGCGCGCTGGCCTTCCTCTTATAAAGATTCGAAGAAAATAATCATAAGGCCTTGACAAATGCGCGTGCAGGGCAATATTTCTCTTAGACTTTTGCTTTAGAACAATCTACTGCAGACGCCAGCACTGCAACATGTGTGTAACTACCACGGTGGTAACTACACTCGTAACATGCACCTCGGCGCTTGGGAAATTTGGAAAAGGTCTACCGGGACGCCTGTCTGCTTTTAGTGTGCTATCAATACCCGGCCGATTGAGTCAAGCATGCCGCTTTCCGAAGAAGTTGCCATGCCGACAATTATCGCGTTCGTTTAGGCTTAGGAATGGCCAGAATCAAAATACTATCTAAAAAAATGCGGTGAGGTCATTGCTCATGCTTTACGATTTAAGTGAGGTAAGGCAAAGCGAAAGCCTCCTGCACGAATCGTTGATGACTAACGCGCCCGATATTGTAGCTACAACGACAGATTAGTTTTAAAGCAAGCGGCGCTCACTGACCAGGGCACCACCATGTTTCCCCGCATCCAAACCAAGCCAGTCATCCACATTCCCGACCTCAAAACCACTTTGTTATTACTCCCCGACCGAACATCTTCTCGCCTCAACAACGTCTGCACCATCAAACGCATTTCTGGCTCTACTAACGCTTTCAATGGGTCATTTATTCCTCAAGCCATCAGCGACTGGAATAGGCTCCCATCACTCCATCGTCACCATCTTGGACCCTGCTGATTTTCCATCTGCAGTAAAACTACCCATTTCTTGTCATTGCTTCAATTTTGTATAATTTCTTCAGGTTCCCCAATTGTATCATGCTTGTGTTTTTGTGTTTTGGCTTTTATATTGTTTATATTATGATTACGCCCCCCCCTTATGTAATGCCATTAACGGGCTCTTGAGGTGAAATAAATGGATGAATGAATGAATGATTTAAAAATCCCTCTCTAGGTACTGCGGCTAACTTTAGTGGCGGATAGCGCTTCGAGCAAACGGGCCCAGACCGGTTGTTAATCCTTTTGCGACTTCTTAGGACCGGATGCGCTGCCGGCGGAGCTGGTTCTAAGAGATCGCAAAGCTTAAAAACCGGTTTGGTCTCTCTCGGTCTTACTCGGTGGCAAGAGTGTGAACGGGCCTTTAAAGGATCATGAAACAATCTTACTGTGGAAAGAGTCTGGAGCTCGTTACTTTTATTTCTTTTACCTTATCACAAGTACGAGAAAACACACCATGATCCCTCGAAATGTTGCGAGTGCGCTGCGGAATCAGAAAGGAAAAAGGTCCATTTTCCATCATACGGCTTATGGTGACGCGTTGCATGAACTACTGGCATGGCGCCAGTAGTGGTTGAGTTGCGAGTTGAGCAGGTATCTGCCCAATTGAAAGCTAAAGTTTTTATAAATGTTGGCATTCACTCATTTGGCCCCTCATTCGCCATACGCACGTGACGTGGCGCGCGCGCGGCCGCCCCCTCCCCTCCCCTTCGGTTGCGTGTCAGGCGTGGCTCTCTAATAGCGAGTTCGTTTCACACGCACTGGCACCGTTCGAGTTCTCTCCCAGAATGCATCGCACTCGCAGAGTGTTGCACGGAGAACTGGACTCAAACGAACTCGCCAAATGCACCGAGTGCAGAAGACTGATGCTGCCGCCATCTATGTTGGAGAAAAGGTACCGACCTCAAACCGAAACTAGCGCCTTTCTGTTCGGAGTGATGGGTGGGGATGCGAGAGTGCAGTCACTACCAACGTTTATCTACAAACGTTGAACGCTGCAACCTGTAGTTTATAGTTGCGATGACTTCAAGCAACTCGGCTGCCGTAGAGATAGTTACAGACGGCGTAAATTTCCGCACCCAGCTGTCTACAAAGCAGCTGGTTGCGATCTTTCAATTCATATAACCGTTTACACTGAAGAAAACTGATGAAGCTGTCCGAGCAGAAGCTTGATCCGTTTGAGCATGGTATTATGCGTGAACCACTGAAAGGGTACGGCTTAAAACTAGTCTGTTGGAACATCCAGCAAACCTTTTCGTGGCACTTTCGATTTCGATCGTCATTAGAGGTGGATCTGATATTAGCCTTGGTGAGGACGTCGAGAACGAGAGCTTTCTCGAACAAAATACGACGGGGCAAGTTGGCTGACGTAGGTAAATGTTAAATATGATGATGTTGCCCAAGCCTCGGGTAGAGTCATTATGCTTTCTCTGATGCTTATTGGGCAGTCAGAGGTTTCTGCTGTGGGAGTTTTGTCGACAAATGTTCAATTTTTCACCCGCACACGGATGGTGATAAACATCTCGGAAGCCGCTGATGCGTTTGTTCGGAGCATTTCTTGACACACTGGTATATTTCAGCGTCTGTACGGCAACAGAGCGACTTAAAACCTGCAAATAAAGCACGGGATGTCAATTGCTTCCTTCATGAAATAGCAGACGCTCACAATTCAAGCTCGCGTTTGATTCCGTTGCCCGCGGGACGCGATTTCTATCAGAAAATCTACTTTTTTTCCTTTCGGTTCCGCGACACATCGTAGCAGACGAACCCTCGTCGTCTGCTCCCGCTCCTCGCCGGCCTCGCCGGAGCGAGGCATGACGGGATTGCATTTTGGCGCACGCCCGATTTTCTCGGTGCAGCGAGTGCATGCACGCGTGGGGTGCCGCCGCTGAAACGAACCCGGAGAGTGCAACCACTCGTGGAGTGCCTGCCGAAACGAACTCGCTTTACGCCGCGAGTGGGCACGCGTGGACACGAGTGCCGTGAAACGAACTCGCTATTATACTCTGTTGCTACCAGATCCTCGCTCTCCAAATCTGCGACCGGGCACTCATGACTCCATCGTCAAGCTGTCAGGCTTTGTTTGTATGAGGAGGCTATGGTTCTACAGAACGGAGCTTTTATACGGCCAGCAAGCTTTCAAAAATGCGTCTTTGGTCCGTCGAGAACACAAGGATGGACACGCCAGTCAAAAGGCAACATACAGCATCCGCAGGAAAGAGCGCGATGACGAGGCAGCCAAGCGTGCGCCTTCGTGGGTTGAGGTTGGGGAGAAAAAACAAGTGCATGGGCGCGTTTGGGGGTAAATGAAAGCAAGGGCTGTCAAAGAGCAGACGAACTTGTACGCCAGTATAGCAGGAATCAGAGTCCGATTCACACGAGTGTTGTGTTCGTTTTTTAGAAACGCTTTTCAGGTCGTGACTGGGATGCTATTGACATCTCTTAAGCTATCTACGCAGGTACTTGCAGCTCGGGCGGCTTCTAATTGCCGCCCAGTCCAGCGCGACTGTGAACACAGCAGAAATAAAACTCATTTTGCTATTCAAGCGAATCTTCTAACAGCAGCTGAGTAACGAGAAATTATTCTGCAAGGTCGCAAAGTTAAATGCAAGAAGTGAACTGAACGAAGCGTAGAAAATGGCACATTTTTCGTAGTTGCGTTTGATTATGTGGTTTAGAGTCTGTACCAACTAGAGCAGTTCAATTGTAATAAAAATTACATTTTTTGTCTCACTTGTTTGAAAAGTGCTTTATCCCAGCACAGCCAACATACCCAGTGTCTTCAACTCCATGTTTGAAGAAAGTTATGTAGGTCTCATGAAGTACCTCAAGCTCCACAAATATTTGTTTTTAATGCTGAAAGAAACAACGCTCTCATTATATTTTGAAAAGATCAGATTGCATGCCACGTGTACATCTTGACAGAAGGCCTATTTCGGCAACAGCTTTCTGTTCTGAATGGCAAACATGAGAATGTATAGAGGAGCCTACGAAGTTCTATAATGTGCTGTGCCTAAGAAAAAAAAACGCTTATCATGCAATTATTTTTGCATAGTCAGTGTGCCGAATCAATTGATTCTGCATACGGACCAGGCAGGGGGGTATTCGAAATGCTGCAGTGGTCAGTTGGGTGAGAATAGCAAAGGACTTTGAGGGTTCTCAGCGTACTATGACACCTCAGTCTTAGCGCTTAGATATGTGGGCGAAAGGCAAAGTTGCAATCAAATACTAAGCATACAAACCCAGGTTCAGACCTTAAAGATTGGTGTACTTCTGATATACAACGGTGAATCAGAGAATGCTCAGCCGCAGTCTTGCTAGCAGAAAGTGTAACGCCAGGGTCTGCAAGCGACGTAACAAACATCGTCAACGCCTTATCTTAGTTATTTACTTCGAGTCTTTTACACGAAAAAGGCGAGCGCGTACAGCACCTAAATCTACATGCTCAGCATTCTAGTTGATGCCTGGGCGATTTATTTAGCGACATGTCTATTGCCGACGAGAAGTTTGGAACCGCTATAACCTTTTCTTGCTAAAGTCAGAGTCACACGGCGCGTACATCATACAAAGGACACGGAGTTTCTCGGCAGACATTGTGACAGAAATATCTGCGGACACACTTCATGTATGTTTGAATTAAGCGGGTTTGCTTCATACATATATGTATGCTTCAAACACGCCTGAAGTCTGTTTTAGAGCGCAGCTCTTAGACGCCCGTTTCCGGCGAGGCGGCGTCGCCGTCGCCGTCGCCGTCGGCGTAACCGCGCGGTGCATCATGGGTAAATTTCCCCGCTAAATTTAGCGGAAAATTTTCCCCGCTAAATCTGGCGGAAAATTTCCCCGCTAAATCTAGCGGAAAATTTCCCCCGCTAAATCTAGCGGAAAATTTTCCCCGCTAAATCTAGCGAAAATATTTCCCGCTAAATCTAGCGGAAAATTTTCTCCGCTAAATCTGGCGGGAAATTTTCCCCGCTAAATTTAGCGGAAAATTTTCCCCGCTAAATCTGAGATGAAAATTTTTCCCGCTAAATCTGGCGGAAAATTTTCCCCGCTAAATCTGGCGGGAAATTTTCGCCGCTAAATTTAGCGGAAAATTTTCCCGCTAAATTTGGCGGGAAAATTACCCCCCCTCCTCGAGGTCACGTGACCCCCTCCCCCCCCCCCGTGCCTTCCCCTCCTCCTCAAGAGCTGCGCTGTAATTCGGCGTTACAAGGAGTTGTAAACGGCTTTCACTTTTTTTTTTTGTATGACCAATGTAACAGGGCTGTCATACAAGCTAAAGCCCTTCTAACCTCGGAAAAGTGGCGCCATTCATTGTTGTGGAAATGCTCGGGACAGATGCCGCGCGCCACTTCTAGGAAGGACATGGTGTCTGAAATCTAGCCCAGTGCTGCGCTGGGCCGCCATGATCTTCCCAAGGGATGCACGTTGTACGTTTCTCTTGCATCGACGCACTTTGCGCTACTTTCGAAACATAAAGGGGCAGACACGCATGAGGCTGTGTCTACAGACTGGTCTTTTTTACGATGCATTAGTAATGGTGTTTTGATTAATGTCAATGTCTATTAGGATGAACCAGCGTTCGATAGTGCCTTGAATCCTCGCCTACGCCACACCGAAAAGAAGCGATTTCATTCTGGAGAGTCTTGTGAATGTTAGCGACTATGGCTAATAAATACAAAACCGCCGGAATTTCTACAGCTGGCGCCACGTGTTGCAAATGAAACATCGATAAGTGGGTTTTATAGACGCATGGGCGCCGCGATAACCCACTTTCAATTGTTGTTTCCTTTCATTTCGTTTACTTCACTTCATGATTACTACAGCGGGAGAGTTCATTACCATATTATATTATACTGTGTCTTTCTCCCCAGCATTTGGCCTTTGTGGAGGCTTGTCAACACCCGTTTCAGTGGCTCGGCATCTCGGTAAGACAGGAGAAGGTCAGCAATGGCGGTTGCGATATGGCGCGTTTTTAAAGCGCCTGTACTAACCTGCGGAACCGCTCAGCACAGTTTCGGCCGGTACCTTTTCGATACTTTATTTTCGCACTATTCCAGTGATTTTGGACTTCTTTTTTTATGGAAGGAAATAGACCCCTTTCGAAATTCAGTCTGGCAACTTTGATCACTATCATCATCTAAGTGGGTGGCATCGGTGATCTGTGCCAGACTAATGGCGGCCTCCTTGAGGCTGATGAAGGAAGGAGTTGATGACACTGCCAAGCGGATGATATATTTATGACGCCTGTAAGTTCAAAAGGTCAGAACAATACGAATTACATACGGCGGATGCGCAAGCGTTATATATTTCGGGGTGTGGTCGAATCAACTTCTTGACACTAGTTTGGGTCTGAAGCCTTTTTGATGGGAGAAATTTAATAAAGGGGCATATGGGCCGTCGCTTTGTAATGATCAGGTGTTATGTTCACACCATTAAAACTGAAACAAATCAAAACAGAATTATGAGGTTATTGTAAAATCATTTCTCCTCTGCCATAGACGTGCGGAATTGAGGGTGCTCGTTGAAATAGTTTCATGACTGTCATTAGTTTGTCGATTGTGAAACTGCTTGCTAAGCCACCTGATAACGCTAAACTAAAAAAAAATTCCGAAAGAAAAAAAAGAAAAAAACAGCGCAAAAAGGGACACGGAAAGTAGAAGACACAGACTATACTTGTTCTTGTGTCCTTGTGTTGTACTTTTTGCACTGTTTTGTTGATTCTAATCATGCACTGACTCGCCCAATTACGCATCTTTAAAGAGATGGTGTCGAGGATATGTCTTTGTTTTGCAAAGAGTTGATGCCGTTATAATCACGTCATCTTACGATGGTTCTTCGTTGTGGAAGATCGATCTTCCCTAAAAATAAAATGGATAATCCAGTTCTCTTCCACCAGCTTCCGGTTTATAGTTCGATGTGATCGTCTCCTTGTCGACATCGAGAGAAAGAAAAAAATACCCATAGAAGAAAAATGGCGACTTCCTCCATAAAAAGTGGACCCCCGGAACTGCCCACTTTGTGTCGCGTCCTTCTTTCCGAAACTCCTAAACAGACCCTAAAACTCGGGTCGGATTGGGGAGGGGGAGTGAAGGGTTCTAAACTCCGGTCCCAACTTCCATCCCGTAACGCTGGACGTCTTTATCTCTTCCGACCGTCCGGGCTAGGGTCTATCATTAGCCGAGCCAACAATTTCCGTCCGGTTCCGGGCTACACCCTCTCGTCCCCACATCTCCCTTCCTTTCTCCCCAACGATCCCCAACTACACTCCGTTCATCCCTAAGCTGACAGTGCGATGGAGGCTACGCCCTCGCCGCGACAAGAGAACCGCCTCCCTTCCATCACCTGACCCCGGTCATTTCCGTGCCTGGGTATGGCAGGGAGCAGTGATCAGTTGGTGAGAGATAGACGTGTGTCTGGTTCAAGGAGCACGTAGCATCCACCGCGCTCTCAGCCTAGAAATAAACGGAACGATGTCCCTAATCTATCCCCCCAATCACCATATCCTCCCCATACCCTCTTTTCACCTGTACTCCTCTCATCCCTAAGCTGACGGTAGGCTGTAAGTTACGGTGCTCCACCTTAGCATCTCTGAAATAAAGCTAAAACTCGGTGGAAACCCCTACAGCAAAAGCGAAATTGCCTTCTTTTTAAATTGTTTTATGTTTTCTTCATTACGGTAACATTAGTTTGGATATATCAAAATATATCATGGCACCAAGTTATGTTTCTCGTAGAATAAAAGACTAAAAAAAAAGTACGGAAATTCTTTGCAAAAATTGACGTCTTAAAAATATATTTTTTTTCAAAACAATTAATGATTGGAACTGCTACCCGAACCAAATGTAGATCTTCATACCGTTAATTTATTTGTTTGAAGAATTTATGTTATTGTAGTGGGTTTGGAATGTTCCATTTTGAGTGTTTATCTTGTTTCAGTCTCATCGTTTTATTATTTGTGCTGTTTCTGTGTTTTTATTTACAATTTCTGTGCATCGCCTCACTGTAATGCCCACTGGGCAATGTAGGTACAAATAAAGTAAAATAAAGACCAGACCGCCCTCTATCTTTCGTCACGAGATCAACTCCCCACATCCCCAAGTGCAGTAGAGAGAGCGGGGTCAGGTGATGATGGGGAGGCGGCGGATTGGACCGGGCGAGCGTGTAGCTTCCACCGCACTGTCAGCGTAGGGGTGTGCCGAGAATAACGGCCTCTTTCTCTCTCTAATCTTCGCTAGCGAAGAGCTTGATCTTCCCTCTCGGTCGTAGTCGCGGGGCTCGATTCCGAAGAGACGCGAATGCATCTTCCCACTGCGGACAGTCCGTCGGTAATAAATGACGTTGGGGCGCCTCTCCCCTCCTCGCTTCGCCTGACCTCGGAACACAATGGACGTCCGTCCGGAGGAGACTGGAACAAACTTCCCTCGTCTCGCTACTTTTGATCTCGCTGCGTTTCGTCGCACTACTTTTAGTCTCGCTACTTTGGACTCGCCGCTGTTTTGCTTTTTTTTTGTCGTTTGGTTACTTTTGTCGCTTTTTACTAAAGGACTTCCCCTCTCTCTTTTTCGTCGCTTCTTTTATGGTCGGTTAACGCGCGGCGCCACCGAAATTAAAGGAGGGGAGTCAGCGACGTTATACTTAACAACTGGGTTCGTAACGATCAGCAGCGTTAATTTTTTTTTTAATATTTCCTTGACGTTTTTTAAGCTCCCGTTTTGGGGATCGAAGAGGCGCTGTCTTGGAAGTTGGGGCTTTCCGGACGCCGCACATTGATACTAGGGTAGAAAGGCATTGATGCGATTGATTGATACCGTGGTCCTTCGCTACTCTCTTGTTTTTCTTCTTGTTTCTTTTTCCTTTTTTTCCTTCACTTTTCAAAAATCCAGGTCCTTTGCGATTTCCTGCAAATAAACTGCGGCGGCAGCCGGGACGCTGCACATTGATGCACACGGTCACACTTCCGTGCTATGAATTTAGCGGGCTTCCGTCCCGATAAATTTAGCGGACGTTGTTCACGCGACATTACGACGTCGCGGGGCACCATGACGTCACTCGACACTAACTTCCCGCTAAGGAGATAACTTTTCCCGCCAAACTTAGCGGAGAACATTGTGACGTCAGTTGACACGATGTCACGTGACACCGTGGCGTCACAGTGGCACGACTCTGCGATTCCCCGCTAAACTTAGCCGAGAAAATATTTTCCCCCAGTAAATTTCGAAATATAGTGTCCCCAGAACACAGAATGTTTCCAGCTTTTCGATTCGGGTCACGTGGTCTATAGGCCGCGCTTGGCACACGAGCTGCGAGGAGGACGCGACAGAAGCATTTGCTCGTATGCAAAACGTCTCGACCTCTCCGGCCACTTTCATCCTCACCAGGTGACGGCAGAACACGTGCGCCAAGGACGTCCACCATTAAATTGCAAACGCTCTCCAGTGTGAGTTGCTTCCACTCTTAATTATAGGCTCTCCATAAAAATGCTGCGCGTCTACTTTTCCGAAAAGCGCATGCGGTGCATTTGCCGAATATAACTCTGAAGATGAGTCTCGCACATTAGGTGATCGCTAAGCCGTGGTCACACTGCCAATACATCATACAGAAGACAGCATGTACATAACGTCTGTGGGGCGTGTCTTCCTTATATGACGGCCCTTTTAACATTGGTCATACAAAAACGGTCTTTAGTCATGTTCGAAGAATGCGAATGTATTAGGAAAACATGCTTCAAACAAGCGTAAAGGGGTTTTCACGCCGGGTGAGAAAATCCCTCCCTTTGCTCCCCGGTATATGCGCAACACGTGATAACAACGTAACGCTTTTGCGCTGAGCCACGAACGTAGACATCCCAGGGGGATGGAGGAGCTTTCCTCGGGCTGCTGAATTCTAACGATGAATTCTAACATGGTATCGGAGAACTTGTGAAACAACACAGAAAGACATACAATCTACCACGAAGGTTTGTTATGTTTGACGCGGAATACCCTTACAAAGATCTGTAGTTAAATTCTTTTGAATTTCTGTTGAGAATTTTCTGGAATCGTATTGAATTTCTTTTTAAACTTTTTTATGATTTTTAGACTTTATTTTGACAACTTATTTAACTCCTAGTGTAAAATTGGCCACTTAAATTTCTTTAGAATTCTTTCTTACATACATTTTTTAGAATTCCTTCTTACATAAATTTTGTTGAATTCCTTTTGACGGAACCGCAGATTAACGTTTAAAAAAAGACACTCAGTTTTTTTTAAATATATATTTTGAGTTTTGTTAGGAAATCGTGTCCCTTTGGTACATACACATCCTACAAATAAGCATTGGAAACAAACACTAACACCATGAAGCACTCAACACCAGAATCACAGTCCCGTTAACTGCTCCAGAGCCTTATATAGCCTACATATTGAAGGTAATCATTTGGCCGGTGACCACCTCAGCACTTACTAAGGTTCCAAGTGTCCGATCTCCTTCTCGAAAGTCTGTCAAAGGGAAGACAGTGTTTCGAAGTTCGTGGACTCTATCTCTTACTAAAAAGCATTGGTACAACTAATAATAATTCCGCGTAGTCGTTTAAAACAACATCCACGAAAACGGCTCCTAGAACAAATGTTATCGCTTCTCTGCATAGCACCACTCAGGACGAAGCCAGTCAAGGCGGTTGCTCCACTTTAAAATAGTTATTTTGCTTTACTTTACTAGTTGACTAGTTGAATAGGGTCAATAAAGTCACGATAGTCACTTACAAAGTGAGAACGCAGGGCGTGTTTTTCGAACGCCTGGCCTCCAGCACGCGCCCCATGCCTTCCGTCGTGCTTTGACTGCGCGCTCGAGCTGGAGGGGCGCGAGACGTCGAAGCGTTGTCCAGGATAGAAGGCTCGCGCTGGAGGCAGGAGAACTGAAGCTCTATCCCTACGGTTCTCAACTTGTCAGAGACTATTGAGAAACTTAGTGACTTTTGACATTTAGTCAAGATGTACCATGTTCAATAAAAAGTCAACAGAAAGTCTGTAGCGTTTCTGTTGACACTGGCTACAGAAAGTCAACTGAATATTTTCAACACGAAGAAAACAGAACGTCTGCAGTATTTCTGATGACACTTTCAACAGGAAGTCAGCAGAAAAAGATCCCCAACGTAGAGTTAATAGAAAGTCAACAGCTTTTCTTTTGACGCGGGCAGAAGAAAATCATCAAAAAAGTTTCAACACAAAATCCACAAACCTTCTGTTGACCATGTCAACAGGAAGTCAAAGTCAAAAGAAAGTAATTAGAGCGAACAAGAAGTCAACACATTTTAATAAAAAGTAAAAAACATTTTATAGGGGAACCATATATCCATCGCCGTCATGACCGCAGACCATATAAAATAATAAAAAAAGATCTCTTTTATAAATTAATATAAAAAATAATGTCAATAAATGTTTTTTTAGAAAATAATCTACAAAAAAACGTCGTTAGAACTTGTTTTTAATTTTTTTATAAATAGGTCTACAAAACAAAATCTATTGTTTTTCTTTTGAATTTTTTTAGAAAATAATTAACAGAAAAACGTTATTACAACTTTTTTAAGTTTTTTATAAATAACAAGTCTACCAAAAGAATTCCGTATTTTTTCTTTTGAAAGTTTTTTGACAATAATTAAAACAAAGTGCGTTTAAAAAGGAATTCAGTAGGATCCCGAAAAGTCAAAAAGAAGTTTAAAAAAATTAAAAAGAATCTTCAGACCTGTTTTTGCAAGGGATACGAACGTCTTCGCGCGCTTCGCAGGAGATACGAACGAAAGGGAAGAAACACACTTGATCCTGAAGATATTCGTAAAGTAAGCCGCCCACATAAAGCGCATAAAACGCCACCTAGATAAACCAGCTGAACGTCATTGGAGCGATCAGTGCGCAACATTATATCCTCGTAAGCCTCTTTCTAAAATATACAGCCTTGCGCATGCGCGGTCTAAGGACGACTCCGCAATAGCGTCAACCTTTTCGCGCACTAGACCTCCGACTATATCTTTCGAAACTAGCTGTGGCTGAAGAGTACTGTAAAAAGCTCACGGAAAACGTCGGAAATTCGACCATTTCACTAGTTAAATCCCACAATCCCGCAGACCATTTCGAGCGTTAACGCGTGGAACATGGACGCACCGTTCGATTTACTCGAACTAGAAGACGCCCTTTCTGGACTACGTTGCTAATCTTCTTCCGGTCCCGACGGCATAACTTACGCGGCCTAAGTTCACCTGACTACCAAGGGCAAAGTGAGGCTCTCGAAACTGTACATCACATCATGGGAAACGTGCCAGGTGCCCCGAAAATAGAAAACATTTCGCATCATACCCATCCTCAAGCAAGAAAAATGTGTCTGGACCTCGCCTCGTTCCGAACGATTGTTTTGTCTTTTCGTGTCGGCAAAATCATGGAAAGGATGATAAATACCCGACTTGAATGATACGTAGAGCAATATGACATATACTCTGAAGTTATGGCGACAGGTTTACGACGAGGGCATAACTTCCATGATAATGTGCATTGACCTCAGAACTAGCATCAAAAAACAAAATAAATTCCGAAGAATTACCACGGCAGTGTTTCTCTATATTAAGGACGCTTTTCACTCAGTAAGCCACAAGGTTATGCGCGACGCACTCTGCTATGCCGGGATAGCAGGACGTTTTTATGCATGAATTTTAAACTATTTAGTAAACAGGACAGTACATATAGTGGCGACAGAATGGAAAAGAGCGGAATATATTGTTGCGTGTGGCGTGCCATAGGGTGGAGTTCTCAGTCCCACACTTTTCAATATCATCCTCATAGGACTTGTAAACGAATTTCCTCGAAATGTCAGAATAACTCTGTACGTGGATATCTGCATATGGACGTCATCAATCACGCAGCGATTTAATATAATCAGCTTACAGAAAGCATTTGAGATAATTTCCAATTACTTAAAATGCCATGGATTATCACCATGCCCATCAAAGTCCGCGCCTATGGCTTTTACACACAAAAAACGTCGGGGCTCTAATGTACGCTGTGAACGTGGTTGGCCAGCGATGCTGTGGTATCACCTGTAACGATTGCCCACTCCACATAGACCCTTTTCATGGCAAACGCCACCAGGTGGTGCTCCAGTTTCTAACGTCAAAGAGGACTTCCGGTTTATAAAAATAATGAACAGAGCCTATTCTAACACCGCTACTTGAAATGTCGATGAAACGTTTAACCAGCAATTCTCTAGGTGAACGCCAAAACAACGAAGAAGCGGGATGGTCTGCTAAAAATTTGCGAATATTCTTGTAAACCAACTTGTCTCCTCCAAGACGTTAAATTGTACAGCCGAGGGCCCTCGTTAAATCTCCAAATTTGATGTAGCGTGTAGCATTTATGCTTTCTAGCACTGGTGACATCAGCATGCTCAACAGTCTTGCAAAGACGGAGCGACCGGAAGTCGCTTGGGACGCAGGAGGCAGTTCATGCTTGTAAACATCAAAAGGGTCTATACCAAATGATCGACGCAAGAAAAGTAAATGCACTGTACCAAAACTTTTTATATATGAAAGGCTAGTGACGTCATTCCCCACGTCGCAAGCTGCCGTCGCCGCGGCAGCTTGCGCAACACTAATCTTTACCGGGAAACGTATGCGGTGAGCGTATACATGCTTCGCATTTTTATCAGGAGCACCTTATCATCCATTATGTGGTTCGGATGCTTGTTTTGTGATTGTTCGTTATTGAAACGAATGCTGTGTTGTATGTTTTATGCGCAATATTGTCTCTTCGCTTCAATCGCTAAAAGTTTTTTTTTTTTTTGTTGGGACGACGACACGAGGAATTTTCAGAAATCTGACCTGCGAGTAATATGTAGCTTCGCGGTAATACCCTTATGTATCGGCACACCATTCATGCTCACCTTATCATTGTCGCGGATGAAGGCGACGAGACTATGAATAATGAACTGAAAATAAAGGTTTAATCGGCGAAATTGTGCCAGGAACAGAAGGAATAACAAGCATCGAGAAAGCAGCAGCGATCGTCGACGGCACCAGCAGCGAGCGACGGTGCGGCGGCATGACAGCTGACTAGCGCGGGAGTGAATGAATCGGCAAGACCGCGCTCGGCTACCTATCTGCTACACTCGGTCTTTCGAATATTTGACCTAGAAAGTTTGGAAGTAAGCTAGGGCGAGACTGACTAGGCAAGGTCGCTCTGGCCTCCTTATCTTTTACACTCAGGGTAAGACTAAACACGAGTCTTCTAGATGTACGGACTAACGCTCCTTTTCGGTCATGCACGCGACAATGTCAAATATCAAAACTCACGAATGTCTTGGTCTTATCCTAAACAAAGATTTAACTTGGACACCACACGTTAAGCAAATGAAAGAAAAGCTTATTAGTATTACCAGGCCCCTACGATTCAAAAGTGGAACTACGTGTGGTGCTTCTGTAGCTTCACTTATTCAACTATATAGGGTATTCCACGCAATTTGAGTCGAGGTTTAAACTATTTTGGTGTATTTTAGGAGGACGAAACCAAACAAATGAGGTTGTTCATTGTTTGGAACAAGTCAAGCTAATTAATTTTTGTATTATGATCCAACTTATTTTTAATTAAGATTAATAATTAAAGTTTTGAAATATTCAACTTAGAGTCAAATTTGCAATACCAAAATTGTAGAGTGTCCTCCGAAACATAAATTCAGTGTTTTTTATCAAAGAAACCTTTAACATGGTCAGTTTTTCCGGACTTCTTTTTCTCAAATCTTTATTTCCTTCCTCCCCTCCCCCAATTGTGACGTAGCCATCCTGCCAAACCGCGCGGGATAACCTCTTCACCTTTTTACTGAACATTTTTTTTTTCTGTTTGCTACAGCGGGATGGAAGCACTGAGCAAACATAATGCAGGTGCGTTGATAGCAGAATTCCCAATGTGACGTGAGAGTTTGGGTGGCGCATTCGTGGTTGAGTATGCTTTCTTATGTTTTCCTGTTTCTCTTTGTTTTCACATTAAACGTTTAGTTGCGAGTCAGTGCTCGTCTTGTGTTGTGTGTTCCTTTTCTTAGTCCCCGTTGTTACGCGCTGTTACGCCTACACCATGCTTAACCTAAAAAAAAAAACTATCCCAGCTCTGTACTTTGTTTGAACGCTGATCATGAGCTATACGGCCGCGACGTGACGTCATGAAGGTGCTGCGGTACGCGTCGCCCAGTGTTGCTTGACTAAAAGCTAACCCGCTTACCACCTGCTTAAGAGCAGCTCTTAGCATCTTTAACATCGGTTTTAGTGAAACACGCGGCTTCACATTAACGTAATATTTCGGCTGTGGTCACATTTCGTGCCACTAAAACGATACCAGTCATCTATTTTGGTTCCGTTTTCGACCGCCGGAGTTCCCGTTTAAAAAACGAAGTGTAGTAGTGAGCCATGAAGGTTATTTTTTTATGTGTAACTTGAGATGATAATAAAGACTTTTTTTTTACCCACGTGAAAACATGTTTATCTGGGTCGTGGGTGGCGTTTGACAAAGCACACCTCTTTTTTCTTTTCTTTTCTTCTAAAGCTAATATTGTGTTCTACAGGTGTGCGGCTATTTTGAATTGTGCGCCGCTCGCTCCCGACCCCGACTTCTAAATACGACGCGGCGCACGCCAGAATGAAGCAGCTCAAAAGCAGGCCCGTTGGGGATGTCTCAGGTGGGAGGAAACGGCACTTGCCTTCGCGTCTCGGTTCGCGCGCGTAGTTGTTCTAAGCGATTCTAAATCCAGCTCGCCCCGGTATGATGGAGCCCCGCTCTCACCGCTCCTAAGCGTGCGTCTCCGCCTGGCGGCTGTAGGTAACATCACCTAGACGACAAGGCCTGCTCATGACGTCATCTTTAAAGAATCTCCGACCCGCCCCAAAGCGGTTTAAAAAGCCGACGCTTGACGAGAAAGATTGCGAAGCCGGAGGCCCGTCCATCTTGTGTTTTCCCAACTGCTAGCGTCGCGCCCGTTGTCGGACGCTGCAATACGCTCTGGCGGCGACGATGATGTGGACGAACTAGTGAGGACGTTTGTGTGGGGAAAGGCACAGCCATTTTCTTCTACGTAGTATCGATTTTTCCAATACCCGCTGGAAGACAAGGCCCAAACACCTTTCGCCTCCGAGCATCATATCGTTTAGTGGTTCCACGACGTGCGGCCTACCTCCCGTCAGCGTCGCTGCAAGGGCGTCTTGCAGCAGCGCCTCAGCATGTCTGCCACTTAGTCCGGGTCGGGGATATATAAGCGGCAAGGTCCTGTACAGGCCACGTCTTCTAGCTGGCTTAGCGTCCTGCATGGCCTCATACCTGTACGGTATACTCACTACAATTAATCAAATTACTCGTCAACGATGACGTTTTGAAGTCATTTTTGTAATCGATTGATTGCATTTATTAGGCAGCGTTCACTGCAGTAATATGGTGACTTTTAGAAGTACTAAAATTAGTAAATATAACTGTTACTTTTTCGTCACCTGATTCTAGTGGCGCTCTTTGTTCGGACAATCTCTCTTCCACGGAATCCTCCAACCAAATCTTCTACAGGAGGATGGTTTACCAAAATTGGAGGAATATAAAAAGATGCGTAGTTCATAATTCGGTGGCTCTAATTCAACAATGGAGAGTACGATATAAACCCGTTTTCAAACCGGCAAAAAACAACAACAACAACAGAAAAAAAAACTGCTGTCGTTTTCAAAATTTGAAGTAATCGGAAAACTAACGGTTAAATCTTCAAGTAATGGCAAATTACTTTCCGTTCTGGGTAATCGAGTAATAAAATTGAATACATCTTTAAGCACGAGAAAGTGCAATTGTAATCCTTTACTTTTTTTTTCGACGTAACGTGTACAAAACTGCATGGCCCGTATACGTGCGTCACTGCAGTGTTGCAGAAATTCCAACTAAATTACGTCACATGAGCATCCGAGAGAATGCTATTCGTGTCACTGCGATCCGATAACACCGAGAGGACTAAAAGCCTGCGCCCTAACCCCCTCCCCCAACCTTATCGCTGGATGTATGAATGGCTGGATGAGCACTGAACACTTTGCGCCACCTAGCCAGTGTATCTTTTTTTTTCCTAACATTTATTTAACATAGAGTTACTAGTGCATACACGCAGCCCCGCCTAGCTTGCGTCATCATCGTTGCCAGCGCGTCGTAAAGCGTTCACACTATGCGTGCGACGCTAGCACGCGGAAAACGTCAAGACGGACGCGTCTGCCATCTTTGCAGCGTCTTCTTCGAGCATCAGCAGTGTTTGCCGCTTGGGGGCGCGTCGAGGATCCACCACCAATGACGTCATGCACAGGAATTGTTTTCTACACTCTGTTTCACGATAACCTGGCGAACTGTGGAGGCTGCGGCCCCCCGACCCAATAAGGGCGTCGGAGCAAGGCACGTGACACACCCATGGTCGAGGCCACAGAGACTTCGTTACCGCCACAGCAAAAGCGCCGTCCGCGACAAAAAGTAGTTCTAGCCTTCTTTTTCTTTTAGTAGTGTTACGGTCAGACTCTTCTGACCGCAACACTACACAACACGGAAGAATGACGAAGACATGTTACTTTTCAACGATACTTAATACGGACGAACACTTTTCCGAGAACAACACGGCTTTTGAACGATGTTTGAACGACCGCGGCCGTGTAATTGACCGCTCCCGCTCAAAACATCGCCCTGGCATTAGAACTCGCCACAGATTCGAGGGTAAATGGAGCGTATGGTTGTCTCATGAACTGTTCCCGAAGAGCTCGCTACTCTAGCGGACGGCAATGTTGAGGCGGTGGACGTTAAGAATCCGAAGTTGGTTGGTTTCGCAGCAGACGACTCTATGGCCAGCAGACGACAGCCGGTTTTTCCGGGCCTCGCATTCGGCGCAGTGACACGAACGCTCCCGTGACTGTGTCACGCGCCTCGCTCCGAGGCTCTTATTGGGGTTGCGGGGGTCGTAGCCTCCACAGTTCGCAAAGTTATCGTGAAACGGAGTTTGGGTGGTATTGCACAGTCCCGGCGATTGGTTCGTAGAAGCGCGGGTGAAAAGGCCATAGAACGCTATAATTCACGCGACACATTAGGCAGTTTTTGTGGATCGTATACGCAAGGACTGCGTTGCTGGGAGCTCGTGCCGTCACCTCGAGCATGGATTGAGCACGCGCCCGCAATGCCGGCAATCCTTAACGCACGCTCTACCAAAACTCTCATTAAGAAACCTGGAGCGAAAACAGTCATGCACGCGTTAGGTGACACAAAGAAAAAAGTAATCGTTTAGAAATACAATTACTCTTGGTTTAAAGTATTCAATTAGATTACTGGATTAATTGAAAGGAATGTAATTGGTCGTTACATGAAAAGAAAGCGTTAATTTTCAGATTACTTCAGATGTTAAAGACGACCGATTTTTCTGACGGTTTCAAAACGGGTATTTTCTTACTGTCCAACATTGGATGAGAATCACCGAATTATATAAACTACTTATCCCCTTTATCCGCCAATGTTGGGAAACCATCCTCCTGTCTGAGACTTGGTTCGAGGATTCCTTCGGAAAAAATATTTTACAAACAAAAGGCGCCCTTAAAAATGAAAGGGAAAAATAATCTAGTGGAGGTTACGAATAATTTTAGCACTTCCAAAAGTAATCAGATCACCGTTGGCATTACTTCCCTTTAATGTAATCAACTTATAAAAAATAACTTCAAACGGTAATATATAATTAGTAATTTGATTGCGTCTCGGCAAACGACGAGGGTGGAATTACAGAAGCGCCTGTCCTGTCGTCCGTGTTTCTTCATTGTCCCCGTTTGTTCGCGCTTTTTAACCTTTTATTCAGTAATGGACCAACTGGCCCAAACCCAAGTTTTAATCTACGAATGCATTGTTTACAAACTAACTCGCGCTCGCCCTTACCAGGCGCGGGTAGGGATCGACGCTTCCCCTCTCCCAAATCCGGAAGAGGGGAGCGTCGGCGCAAGCGCAGTACCGACAGCAGACGTCAGGGAGTTGAGTTGGTCTAGACATTAAAAAGAACAGTCTGCGCAGTGAAACTTTAAGATAGTTACGTAATGCGCAGTGTCACACAGCAGACGGTGTTTTTCGTTTGTGTTTTAAAGTCTAAATTTGTTTTTAGCTTCGGCTTTCGCCGGACTTCCTACGTAGATTGCAGCGGTCGGTTCTCCGAATTGCTTTGCAGGGAAGTCGACAATCCAGGCCTCTTGCCGTGTGCAATATAGTAGAGAGTTTTAGTAGATGGTTCCGATACCGCGATAACGATATCCGATAACGCTGCAATGCATGCGCAAAGGCGGCCGGCGGTGTATCGAGTATCGTTATCAGAGTCATCGGAACCATCTAGTAAAACTTTCTAATGACTCTATGCCGGGCGCCATAGAGGTGCCACTCCTCGGCGTCTTCTCGGATCTTGCCGTTCTTTGTCGGTTCTACCTGATGCTTCGTAGTAAAGGGGAAGGGGGGGGGGCTATTTTTAATGCACCGCGGAGCTCTCGGCTCTTGTCCCCAGGCTACTTCTGTCTGTCCGGAACGCCTCTGCGACTGATGTGTGTTTACCACTTCTTTTTTTTAATTCTTATTTAACTCACAGATTTTCGCCTGGTAACGTCATAACTGAGGGATATGTTGAAACGTCGAGAGACTGGTGGTGACACAGCAGCGAAAGTGGATTCAGCAGACGCCTGTTCTGCTGCACACCCTATAAAGCAGGAGTCACACTGCTTATCCATCATATACAAAAGACAGTCCGCATGCAGGTTCGAATGCGAGTCACCGCGAGATTCACGCTTCGGTATGCCGCACGGCAATGGGTTCAAAGAAGAAGACTTGGGCACGCGCACATTCGAAACACGGATATCGCGGTGACTACTGTTTGCAGACTGTCTTTCGTATGATGTGTGAACAGTGTGACCCCGGCTTAAAGCCGCACTCCCACTGCTCGGACATCATACAAGAAAGACGAAGTTTCTCTGCAGACATGATGACCAAATTATCTGCGGGCACACCTCAGGCATGTTCGAATTAGGCGGGTTTGCTTCACGCATACATCTAGGCTTCGAACATGTGTGCACATGGTTTCTCTATGACCAATGTGATAAGGTCGTCATATAATAAAGAAGCGCGCCTGAGGCAGTGTATGCAGACTGTCTCTTGTATGATGTATGAGCGGTGCGACGCCGGCTTATGGAACCTGAAGCGTTTACTTTCCCGCAAAGCACTTAAAAGAGCCAATGGATGCGATCTATGCAGGGGCGAATTACAAGGTTGAAAATGACTCTACCTAAAACAAAATGAAGAAAATTACAAGGTGTTGTCTCAGTGTAGGTGCTATTGGAAGGGACAACGTGTGTGACGCTTGCTTCATTGTCGTCCTGGCGCTTGTCGGGTTGTCTGCTGAAACCGCGTCTTTCGCACCTCATCGTTAGTTTTGGGCGTGTGCCGACTGAAGTACTGTGAAGTACTTACGTGCTTCGCTTCCGGTGAAGTACGGTGGCTAACACCACTTGAAAGACAGGCCGGCACATTTTTGTTTTCCTCAAACGTCATCACCACTGTATGCTGCAGGGTATACAGTTATGATGACGTCACTGTGTAGTTACTGACAGCTTAAGAAACGCTGAGTGTGGCGAATTATTATGTTGACGCTTCTTCCTTCGTGA
Source organism: Ixodes ricinus (assembly GCA_037355805.1). Lineage (NCBI taxonomy): Eukaryota > Metazoa > Arthropoda > Arachnida > Ixodida > Ixodidae > Ixodes > Ixodes ricinus. The sequence goes on from JAZHYW010030264.1 coordinate 70,226, forward strand.
GTTGTGCTTCGACCTTCTTTGTCGGCCAATGCCACATGCATATCGGAGGTGGGGCGATGATAAGGTTCTCAAAACTCGCCACGCCCGTGCTATCTTTTAATGTTGCGTGTGAAAACTTAAGAAACGTTTCTTAAGTTGTCGGTTCACGCCCATTGCCCAGGAGCGTATATAAACGAGAGTGAGAGCGCATTCAAATAGTATGCGTTGCTACTGGCGGACCAGAAAGAACAAACAATGAAAGAAAGCGCCTCCAAAAAAAAAAGACTAGAAAAAGACAGCAAACGAAAAGTTTGGCGGGTTTCTTTCTGCCGCGCGACCCGTTGGCGGTGTAAAATTCCCGTCAACTTCAGCGTTTTTTTTTCTCATCTTCTTTACAGATTGTACGACGCTGGTTTTTCCTTGCAAAATGAAAGAAATAAAGAAAAGTATAGATATCGCTCTTGCATGTGATATGCTGCGTTTGATTTATTTATTAAAGCCACTCCAGCATTCGGGGCCCAACGGGACCGCCGATGTCTGCCTCCCACCATTTCGATGCGGCCGAAGGGTATCACGAAAATGGCGGACCTATTCCCGTAGATTTACGATTTGGACTTTATGGCATCTTCGCGAGCGCATCTATGACGCATGTGCAGCGTCTCACAAAGTACCGGACGTTCGTGAGAAGAGCGAACCGTGTTTTTTGACCCGCGTAAATAAACTATACGCGCCGCGAAAAGCTCCAACTCGGTGATAATGTGACGCTAGCGGTTATGGTCGACCACGAAAGTTCGAGAACATGACGTTACTTGGATCAAGACATAAAGAGAAAGACGAAATTTTTTTCTTTGGGCCGACGTCCGCCTAAGTTTAATATCCACAAAACAAGAAATGTCACTGCGGGCGCCTGTAGTATTGATTTCGGTGAATAAAGCTCGACAGCAAAAAAGAAAACAACATTCTAATGCCATATGCCTTCACAATCTCAGTTCTGGTTTTCACGAAATCAGGCTCGGGTGGACGTCGGCTCATAGAGAAGTTTCGTAATTTCTCTTTTATATTTTAACCCGGATAAAGTCATGAACTCAAACTTTCGCGTTTTATCCCAACGGTTAGCTGCGCTTGCGTCACATTCTTACGGAGTTCGAACTTTCTACTTTGCGTAGTTAATTTATCCGGCCCCAAAAAACACGCTTCTTCTTTCTCACGCACGCCCGGTATACAATAAGCGCCATATCCAGCGCGCGGAATGTTTTTCCGTTTGGGGCAGGTCAGGGAACCATGCACTGCTCATACGTTACTCTGCTCATCCATCACACAAAAAGGCACGTTGTTCTCAGCGGACATGACGACAAAAGAATCTTTGGACACGCCTTAAGGGGTATTCACACGGGGGATTGTTTTCGGGAAGGAATGTGCATGACGTCAGTGGTCGACGGAACCAGCTGTACTCCCTCCCCGACTCAAGCATTCACTCGAACGGCGGCAAGCCGACAGGGATGTCGGTGTTATCAGACGCATTTAGCGGTCGCACTCTCGACAACAAGGCTCGGTGCACCCTGACGAGAGTAAAAAAAAATGGACAGGAAAGACGCTTCTTGAATGGGTGGATGAAACGCAAAGGACGTGGAATCAAAGATCCGTCGTACGAGGAGCGGCACGAGGGCGGCATCGATGAATATTCAAGACACCTTCGGGTGCCTTGAACGACGTGCGCAACAGCGCAAGCCACGAGAAGTCAGGCGAAGCCGATGCCACCGTCTCGTCAAACTGCCACCGAGACGGCGACAGTCTGCCATTTTGCGGTAGTCTCCGCAGAATGGGGGAGTGTCTCCCTTTGTTCCCGAATGGAAAGGAGTAATTGTGGGAAAGTTTCCTCCTTTCTGCTTGTGGGTCGGCCTTTAAACAAATATTGGGTAGCAGAGATCGTTCGGGAAGTATGGCCACTTCAGCGACAAAGAAAAACAAAAAAAACGAAAAACAGCTAATGTCAGACGTTCAGCACAAAACAGCCAGCGGAAGCCCATTCTTTGGCTACATGCTCGAGGTTTTTTCACTATACTGCTCTCAACCGAAAAAAAAGAAAAAGCGTAATAGCTAAATTTTCGCTAGAACAAGTCAATTGATAATTTCTTCCTAGATTCATCTCCTTTTTGCGTGTGCCTTTGGATGCGCTGAGGTGCCTTAAGTTCAAAGATGGTCGGCTGAGCGTCAATTCGGACGAGCCTTTTTTTAGAACCAAACCCACACGTTGCTTTCGTATATGCGTCGAACGAAACGCCTTCTGAACCGAAAACAGTGCTGCTTGTTGGACCCAAACTTTTCTGTACGCATAGCGGGAACCCACCTCTTTGACATCTCGGTGTCGACGTGAAAAGAACGGTAAGCGGAAGGAGCAACGACGCCGAACTCGGTTTGTGCAGCCGACGGCTAAGCGCGAGTAGGAGTCAGCCGCTTCGGAGCCACGAAAACTCCGCAATCGCGTGAAGAAGCAAGAAATCAACAAACATGTCGGGCGATCGAATTGATAGCACGACTGGTCAACGGATCAAAGCAAGCGTTATGCAGCGGCACAACGACGACGTCTCTGAACGTGACGTCGTCGTTCGTGACGTCGACCGACGGGCTTCCTTCTCTCCCCTTTCTCTCTGCTTCGGAGGGGCGTGGTTTCAGCGCCACTCTGAATGCGTTTTTTTCTCCTGGCTAATCCACGCATAAAACGATCAAACGGATACGATATTCGTAGTGGCTGAGGGCTAGTTAGCAAGGTGTGAGTGTTTTTTTCTCGTACTTAGAACTGCGTCAGCTTCCCTTTAAAGCAAAAATGATTATGAGGTTCAGTTTCTTTTTTTTTAAGTTTTAATTATACACCAATACACTGCGAAAAATAACCGCCGATTTGATGTTATCAACTTCAGAGTAGACAGAAAAAGTCAACTCCAAAGCTGTCCTTGAACAATAAAAAAAAATTAACGGAAAAACATTTGTAGCAACAACTTTAGTTCGTGTTGGGGGTCAACACGAACTAAAACTGTTGTTACAAATCTACACAATGCGCAATAAACTGTCATTGGGGCTGCTTATTATTTAGGAACTACGCTGCTTAGGTCATTTTTTCTCTCTTATCGCTACCGGGACGATTTCTAAGCATTCGGGTCGCTCCCATCTTCCCTGGAACTGAAGGAATCCATACTTGTACGGAACTCATTACAAGTAATTAAATTACTTTTATTCAATTATTTTTAAAGTAATTTAAGAATTGTAGCGGCCGCGGTGGACGGGGCATGCAGGAGGCAGAGCGACCAACGCAACTTGTTTACTCGGCAAGCGTGGCAGTATCAAGAACAACTGGCTCAGCGCTCCCAACGCTTTTATATACATAAGGGCTTGTCACGCAAGCAACGTCATACGCGTAGGCATGGCACCACAGTAATCATTTGAATACATTTTAGGAAGTAATTGCAACAGTAGACTTATCACTTTTTGGAAGTACTACAACTACTTCTAACCACTACTATTTGCACCTGCCTCTTTAAACAGCGCCCTTTCGTTTCCACAAAGGAATCTTCGAACCAAGTTTCCGACAGAAGGAAGGTTTACCAAAAGTAGCGGATTCAGATGATGAGTATGTTAGAATTCGGTGATCCTAATAAAATAACAGACAGTACGGAATATCTGTTTTCGAACCATGAGAAAAAAATTGGTCGGTGTGAACTTTCGAAGTAATCGGAAAAGTAACGGTCACTTTTTCAAGTAACGGCCAGTTACTTTCTTAACTAATCAAGTTATCTTATTGAATATTTTAGGCAAAAATAATTGTAATTGTAATTGTAATCGATTAGTACTTTCTTCGACTAACGTGTTCAAGACTGGAGGAATCCAATGCCCGTGTCATGTATTCTTCGACATAAGCGCCGATTTTTGTTTATTCGACACATAAAAACGGATGGTGAAAAGCATAAAATCTGCGGGAATAATAAACGCCGAAAACCCACCGACTAATTTGGAGACAATCAAACCTCGAAAACAGGCGAAACTCTACTTACGTCCACTATGCGCAAGTGCGATCGTGTCAAGCAAATGCGGAATAGGGTAAAGTAATTTCTCACGTTAGTTTTATATTGCAGCCTCTTTAAAAAAATGTGAGGCATTAAAAAAAAAAAAACAATATACGCCGTCAAACTTTCAGAGGCCAGAAGCAACCTTGCGTTTTAGGTTGACATGCAATTGCTCCTATTACCTGTAGTTAAAATTCAAAAATGAATGTTTGCTCTCTGCTACCGATCCAGTTCTTCTAACGTTGTTCAGCGAAAAAGACATAGGCAGATAAATCGTTAATGTCGCTCTATCCAGTCGAAGGCGTAACGTTCGATATTAGAACGCTGTGTAAATTAATAAAATAACGATTAGGTCATGGTTTTGATCGGTGGTATAAAATACGAAGCAACGGAACAAAAGAGAGACGTCTGTTTCTATTAATAATTCATAATTGATATGTGAACCAAAATTGTGGTGTCTACATTACTAGACAATAGGTGCAGTCACTCAGGCGGTCTAATTATTTAATTATCGAGTAGCTACCATTACGCTTTCTGAATTACGCTTATCCGCCAGAACTGATCATAATGAGATGTCCGTTATTGTTCCCTTCTTACGAGTGTTTGAATAGCACGACGAGAGGCTCATTTTGGTATGCCACGAACGCGGCGTGCACTTAAACGCATGTTCACACATGCACCACAGCGTCACCTCAGTGCTATGAGTAAGAGCTGAAAATAGGCCGAATCTTGATGATTTCGCGCTATATTAGTGAAACAGCGCTGATACGGCGCTGCACCAGTGCTGCACCAGTACTGCACCAGTGCTGCACCACCAGTAGTGCACCAGTGCTGCACCGTGTGGGGACCAGTTTGGAGGTCGCATTATTAGTATCAATATAAATACCCACCGTTTTGATTACCGTTCGCAATATTAGAGTTCATTCAGTCGCACCCTCGATAAACGCTCGCAGTGTGATTTAAAAATGCATAACTAACGGACCGACCTACTGGCAAATATGGGGTGTTCATGATATGTCATATTGCTAGTCGTTGTTCGCTGATCGTGCTCAGAACTAGGTCCCACTTATCCTCTGCCAAGGACAACGATCTTGATTGAGTGGAAAGGACGTTGAACGTGTTCGATCGTGCACCCATTCCGATCGAGATATTTCTTTTGCCAGACGACAAATGGGACCTCGTTCTGCGAATGCACTGTGAGAAACGATTAACGATATGGCGTCTCCATAAAAAAATAAAAAAGACAACTAGAAGGATAGACATGCTGCAATCCCCCACATATGCCGCCACGCGGTAAAGAGGCGATGGAGGTGGGGTGCTGGTAGGGCTCCGAGGACAATTGGCCAATTTCTGCCAGCACAGTGATGAATCATGAATGCTATGCCCAATGTTGCCCGACTCAATGATTGCGTCCACGTGCAGCGATGATGTCGTACTTGGGTCAAATTTTTGAATCACAGATACGGCGTTATTATTTTGTGGTTACAGATAAACGCAAGAATTTGTTCTTGTCGTCGGTTGGCGCACACACAAACACACACAGACTACGATCAAGTCAGCGAATATATTAAAAAAATTATATATATATATATATATATATATATATATATATATATAAAAGTAGGCGTGCTAGGCACAAAAAATACGTGAACGTCTGCTTTATATAGAGCACTTGAAGGACCAATCACACCAACCTACAAAACGTGCTCGTCGAATAACTAGCACATACTGAGGATGGTGTTTTACATATTCGACTCTCGCTCAGTGTCACACCCTAACTGCTTAATGCAGGATACATTTTAACCGAAGTCACGTAGCCGCACCATGCAATCGCTACCGGAATTTTCCCATATTTGGTAATTGCTGAGTCGATAACCTTTTCCTTAACGAGTATTTTCTCTATTTCAGATGCCCATTATTTCAGGACTAATAGTCGTCGTTGCTATAAGGTAAGAATGGGCACCCAGCAAATTCACCATTCTTATCTTTCAGCCGTCAAGACTTGGAAAGGTAATAGGTGACGATTTGGGAATAAGTAAAGCAGGAGCCAGGCTTACAAACTTGTTTCTAAATAAGCAAAACACATATTTTATGACCAGAACTTTCTGTGTCTGAATGGGTTTCCCGAAACTTGTAAGCATATAGAGGTTCTGAAAACTCAGGCTGGAAACAACAAGCTGAACAAAATCTTAAAAAACTTCCGCCATCAGAAATCAGAGAAATCTGACTGGATTATCAACTGATCATAATGAGATGTCTTTTATTGTTCTTTTCTTATGAGTCTTCGGATAGCACGACGAGACTCATTTTGGTATGCCTCGCACGCGCGTGTACTTAAGCGCATGTTCACAGATGCACCGCAGCGCCACCTCAGCGCTATGAGTAAGAGCTGAAAATAGACCTGATATTGATGATTTCACGCTACATTAGTGATACAGCGCTGATACAGTGCTGCACCAGTACTGCACCAGTGCTGCACCAATGCTGCACCAGTGCTGCACCGTGTGGGGACCAGTTTGTAGGTCACATTACTGTATCGATATAAATACCCACCGTTTTGATTACCGTTCACAATATTAGAGTTCCTTCAGTAGCACCCTCACTAAACGCTCGCAGTGTGATTTAAAAATGCATAACTGACGGCCAGACATACAGGCATACTGGTAAATGGGGGTGTTCATGGTATGTCATATTGCTAGTCGTTGTTCGCAGCCTCGTGCTCAGAACTAGCTCTTACTTATCCTCTGCCAAGGACAACGATCCTGATTGGGTGGAAGGGACGTTGAACGTGTTCGATCGTGCACCCATTCCAATCGAGATATTTATTTTTGCCAGACGACAAATGGGACCTCGTTCTGGGAATGCACTGTGAGAAACGATTAACGATATGGCGTCTCCATAAAAAAAGAAGAAAACAAAACAACCAGAAGGATAGACATGCTGCAATCTCCCACATGTGCCGCCACGCGGTACAGGGGCGAGGGAGGTGGGGTGCTGGTAGGGCTCCGAGGACAATTGGCCGATTTCTGCCAGCACAGTGATGAATCATGAATGCTATGCCCAATGTTGCCCGACGCAATGATTGCGTCCACGTGCAGCGATGATGTACTTGGGTCAAATTTTTGAACCACACATACCGCGTTATTATTTTGTGGTTACAGATAAACGCACGAATTTGTCCTCGTCATCGGTTTGGCACACACACACACACACACACACAGACCATGATCAAGTCAGCGAATGTAATATATATATTGTCAGGTTCCAACGTCTCTTAAACACATGACCTAAGACACCCGTAAATCATGGCCGCTCATTCCAACCGCCAGAACCAACAACCCTCGAGCTACTTCTTCTTTCTTCTCAACTCGGCGGCTGTGCATGGCAACGGTCGCCGAGTCTCGTCGGCCAAACCCATACCTTACAATATATAAATAAGTAGGCGTGCAGGCACAAAAATACGTGAACGTCTGCTTTATATAGAGCACTTGAGGGACCAATCACAGCAATCTACAAAACGTGATCGTCGAATAACTAGCACATACAGAGGATGGTGTTTTACATATTCGCGGCTTGCTCAGTGTCACATCCTAACTGCTTAATGCAGGATGCATTTCAACCGAAGTCACGTAGCCGCACCATGCAATCGCCACCGGAATTTCCCCATATTCGGAAATTGCTGAGTTGATAACCTTTTCCTGAACGAGTATTTTCTCTATTTTAGATGCCCATTTTTTCAGGACTAATATCCGTCGTTGCTATAAGGTAAGAATGGGCACCCAGCAAAGTCACCGTTCTAATCTTTCAGCCGTCAAGACTTGGAAAGGTAATAGGTGACGATTTGGGAATAAGTAAAGCAGGAGCCCGTCTTACAAACTTGTTTTTATAAATAAACAAAACACATATTTTATGACCAAAACTTTCTGTATCTGAATAGGGTTCCCGAAACTTGTAAGTATATAGAGGTTCTGAAAACTCAGGCTGGAAACTACATGCTGAACAAAACCTTAAAGAACTTCCGCCATCACAACTCAGACTGGATTATCAACCGGTGCTGTACGATAGTTAACTATTACAAGAAATATCAATATCCACAGAAACATCAACAACAACTGCAACAACAAGGAAATGTTGATAAAATCGAATGTCATCGAACAAACCATTATTCAAAACATCACCAGAAATTCGTTCCAGAACGATCAAAATGCTACCAAAAATATTCGAAAATTGCAAACTCAAATTCTCACCTTTTCCGAGCATAGTAATTTGCCTGGATGTATAGCCAAGGCTATCTAACCTCCCATTCTTTACTGCAGTTCACTACTGCTCATGGTCTGTCCTATACAGATATCCAGATAAACTAATTGATTACAATTACAACACACCTGGATGATTGATCCAATTAGATTTTTTTATTACTTGAAAGGAGAAGTAACAGAACGTTACTTCGAAAAAGGAACCGCTACTTTTCCGATCACTAAGTTCGGTAGCTTCAGGTACTTATAACTTAGAACATCGAGAAATAAAGATTAAACAAAGTTTGCAACTCTAACAACACAAAACTTATTTTTATTTTTAAAAGTTTTGTTTGCTGACGGGTTTTTGTGCTGTTAGTTTGTAAATTAGGTCAACTGGATTACAAACTACTTATCTCCATTCCCGTGGAGCGCCAATAGCTCATCTTGCGTTTCACAAAGAAATCACTTTTTATCACACCTTATCATTGACATTATCTGGGTTTGCTCTTCTTGCGGGCACCAGAGTGAATTAGAGACTCCGATTTTCAAAACGACTGATTCTTCTGCCTGTTTGAAAACGGGTTTTGGTACTGTCCATCATTGGATTAGAATAAATGAATTAGGAACTACTTATCGTCTTAATCCACCAATCTTGGTAAACAATCCTTCTGTTGTAGAATTCATTCGAGTATTCCTGGGAAGGGGTGCCATTATAAAGTGACAGGAACAAAATAGTAACGCTCTACAAGGAATGGTTAGTGCTTCCAAAAGCAATTTGATTTCTCTTGTAATGTCTTCCTAATAATTGTATTCAAATTATTAGAGGATTACTCTAAAAAAGTAATCAATTAAAAGTATTTTGGTTACTTGTGATGAGTACCGTGGAAGTCTGTGCTACACTAACCATCAGACTTCGCACTGAAAGACTTTTTGCAGAGAACTCAGCTTTCCCAGTCTCAGCTCGAAGCCCAAGAAACCACTCGGTAAAATCTCCAGACAAAGAGTTTTACCTCCTTTCGTACAGCTCGGTAACAATCGTCATTATTTTTTGTTCCCACATTTTAGAAATTGATAAAGTGAGTCGCAGCATTCCCAGCCTGAAATGTGACGATTGAGGAGTCGTAACCCCGGAAACCGAGGGGGAGAGTTTTTGGAAAGTAGTAACTGTTCCAAGTAATTTTGAAAACCTAAAAGTAATGCGATTACTCTTGTAATTAGTACCTAATAAAATTAATCAAGTAATTACAAAATCACTCCAAAAATCATGACAGGTAATTTTATTAAGTTAAATGGCTACTGTACAAGTCTGCTCAGGGTTAACCTGAGAGGGGGGACAAAGGATATTTGAGTAAGGAAACAAGTGTAGACAAAGTAAAAGTCACTAATTATTCCCAATAAACATATTACTACTTAATAGGAGTCTATTTATAGGTTTCTTGTAGTCTACATGTGATGATTTTTAATGTAAGTATCAATAGCTTTGAATAGATAGTTGAGTCAACTCATTCAGAAAACCAAAGCCACACATCACCACATTGGTCGAAGTTTTTATATTCAACGCTCGATAGTGTTTATTTTTTTTTTTTGTAGTTGAGGATCGATAGTACCTTGTTAAGAATGGGACCTTCGGCAACCTTCTTCCGAGTTTCAACGCTGCGGAAACGAGTCATGAATCGGTCCGGCACCGTCGCCCGCCTGTCTGTTCCTGCACGAAACGAGTCCCGACGAGTTCAGGACCGTCGGCCGCCTGTCTGAGCCTGCACGAGACAGGTCTCAGCGCGTCCGTGACGTCAACGGGACGTGTGTGTGTGCGTGGGGGTTGGTGCGCTCACGAAAGGGAGAGGGGAATGACCTAACTGCGGAGAACTTTGGCTACGACGCACTTCTGGCTACGACGCGGCGGACCTTGCTACGACGCACTTGACGGCGGGTTGCTGCTGCGCACTTGCTGCCCTGGCGGGGAGTGAGGGAGAAAACGGACCCTATATAAGGCGGAGCGTGAGGCTGCTCCAGGAGTTCTCTCTGATTTGACGACTGTATCGCAACCATGTAATTAAACCGTTCGTTACGTTACCAATTCTCCCACCTCCACTGGACCCCTGGGTTCTTCACTTCGGGGAATGGTCGTCGTCACGAGCCAGGAAGCTCCCGGACGTGCGGCCTAAACCCCGCCTCTAACAACCTCTATATTTTGTCGAGATACAACTATGAATAGTCGAGTATCAATTGTACTATCGATAGTCAACTATCAATGGTTGTTTCACACTATGGCTAGAGAGAAAGAGCGAGGTTTAAGGAAGGACAGAGAGGTTACCGTGAAGGTAGGTTCCGGCTGGCTACTCTATACTGGGGAGAAAGGAAGAAGGATGTGACATTTACAGTGAGGTGGATATGGTAATGTGAAGAACTGATCAAAGTCTCAAATCTGTATTCTTAAGCACCTACAAAGTAGCCCACAATTCCGTATTCTTGAGGAACTCTGTAGAAACGTTTCTAGAAACTTTGTAGGAGAAGCTATGGATAGTATCGAGAGTCGATTTATTGATAGTTTCGCATCTCCACCTCTCTCCCAATGACGCCAATAGTTTATTGAACAAATTTCGCCGTAGAATGAATTACTTTGCGCACAAACATAACGATATTATTTCGCGTCGCGCTCAATTTTGCGCATATATCGCGAATGCATAAAGAATACCGGACATTCTCAGCGGAAGATCAAAGGAGCGCCTCGAATATTTTCTTCCAGGACGAAACGTTGAACGGCAACGTTTCGCAGCGGAACCCGAGTGGCTATCTTTCTGAGTAGGGTTGTGGCCTTCTAAATGTAGTAGGAAATTTTATACTCGAAATTAACTTACAGGTCAGTGTCACGTCACCCTGTAATTCCCCGCTAAACATAGTATAAAAATTTCCGCTATACTTAGCGAGGAATCCTATTGTCACGTAACATGAAATCATTGTACTACGTGAAGTCATGTTAAGGAACATTCCGTGGCGTAACACGTTCCCCTCTCAATTTATCAGGAAATGTGATCCGCTAAATGTAGCGAAAATTTAATGTCACGTGACCACGACATGTGACGTCATGATGTCACGTTACGTCGCAGTGAGACTTGACGTCATGATGTTTCGTGTTGTCAGTGTCACATCAGCACAGTCCGCTGAATTCACCTAAAGTTGAAGCTCGGGCGAGTTGGCGCGACATACTTGGGAATTAAAATAGCGCGAAGGACGAGGGACCAGATGAAGAAAGACATGACGCAAAGCTGCAGCTGCTGCAAAAAGACACAGCGCTGCGTCTGTGTCTTTCTTCATGGAACCCCTCGTCCTTTGCGCTGTTATAATTCTCATAAATTTACCTGAACGCTAAAGGGTGTCCAAACAGCATACTTCAGAACGCGTGAGGCGACTCTTCTCCGCCATATGAAGTGAAAGTTGATGCCCGGTTGTTCGTCTTCTGTTTGAACATACACCAGTCAAACATCACGGCTTTCCTCCTCGCCTCCTCTGATTTTTCGTGACTTCGGTGCCCGTCAGACTTGACTTCACACGCCACCTGCCAATTTCGGGCCTGCGGCCTTTCCATCTGTTATGCCGCGCCTTGGTATCCTTCCCTTTCGCGTTTTCGGGACTTGAACAGAAGCGGAGGACTTGAGCGACTGACTGACAGCCAGCAGAGCGTGTGATTGGCTCTCCGGACCCCCGTGATGAGCATGCTCCAGGCCTCCATGCAGGACACAAGCAGACGTGGCGGAGGGAAGCAATCCCCTCGACAATAAGGACAGACGGAAGTGGATCGCCGCACTTCATATGGCTGAGAAGTGTCGCTTTACACGTGCTTGAAGTGTCCTGTTTGGGGTCTCCATGCCAAAAACGGAGAGCTGGAAGCGTGCCCTTTTAGGGAGAGTTTTCCGACCCGTTCCGCTTCGTCCCGTTTTTCGACGGGGGTAGCCGGTGGGGCCATGGATTGCGCGTGTGACGAAACCACTGGACGCAACCAATCACAACAACGAAAGAAGTGAAGAGGAGGTAAAGGCGAAGGAACAGGTGGACAGATACATTCTCGTCGGTCTGCCAGGAGTGACATCTTTCGGACGACTCACTCGACGTCACGCGCATCCTCTCTCCCCAATGCCTTCCTTTTACACCGACAAAGTTCATAGCCAAACCGAAAAGCGGAAAGAAGCTTTTTAGCTTCCCGCTAAAAGCGCACGCTTCGCGCTTTCTGTTTTTGCTATGGAGACCCCTTTAGTCTGCTAACTTTCAACAGAGCAGTGTGCAGCGTATCAGCAATCGCCGCAGTTCATTTGGCAGCCCACCTAAAGGTACTGTTAATGCTTCTTTTCGTCATCATTTGCCGCTTTAGCTATATGGAGATCAGTGATCGGCATTCATGTGCTTGTGCCGCACCCTTTTAGATTCCAAGACACGAACCCATACAGCAGCGAGGTACCACCAAGCCGAATAAATACCCCATTTAATTATCCAGCTTAAGATAATGCAGAAGTCGCTGTGGCGACGGCTCTCAGTTGTTCCGAGCGTACGTGTACACGAGGTCGCAGCAAACGAAGCGAGCTGGTTCGGGTACTTTCAGAAAACAAAGGCGATTCTCATCGATTTAGTTCAGCGCTGTTTCCTGACCGTATGGCTCGTTGTAGCATTCGTGTGTCTGGCAACAAAGCTTCCATTTTGCGAGGCTAACGACGATATACAGAAGGCATGGTCGTGTCAACATTAGGAGCCGACAAATGCGAACGGGCGCCATTGTTAGGGCCATGCCGTGACCTTGGCTGTTTGTCATCAAAGCACTTTTATGTTTTGCATAAAACAACGATGAATGTCTACGCGAAGATCGAATGCGTAATGCATTGCGAGGAAATATTTCTATCTTAGGCTTACTGGGTCGGATGTTGGGAATCTGAGCTTTTGACGGTCGCGAGGAAAGAATTCCCTAGGTTTTTTTCAAGTTCGTGTGAGTCACAGAGTTAAATAAACGCCGAACTTGGCTTTTGATCTTCCTGCCTTTTGCCTAGTTATGCGTTGTGGCATTTGTTTACCTCTTGCAGTAATTCTTACTGGGTTAGTCCTGCTTTTGACACATACATACAACGATTGTTGTACGTCGCTGAAACTAAATAAAAAAATTTTGGCCAACTAGAAAGAAGTGTTTTTTTTTGTACGCCTTGTCTAAAAACACTATTTTGCGCTGCTCATATAGTGACGCTCACGAGCAAAAAATACTTATATCAAGAAGAATTTTTCTTCTGTCTGAGCGGTATTCGTTGCTTGTCGCTCTTGCCGACCTTGTACATCATGTTACAAATCCATTTTCTTATGGTAACGTACAATTTCATACGAGTTAAGTGAAGCCGAGAAGACTAATTGGCCGACAAAGTAAGTAAGAATAGAGGAATATATAAAATGTATTAACGGCGCTTTGAGCGGGCACTAGTCTACATAAGTTTTATTCGATATTTGGAGCTGGGACCACGCTTCACCGGAAGAAATGCGCACCACCAGAATTACTACTGAACGTTTCGAGTTTGGACAGCTCTTTATCAGAAACATTAAGTGGCCTTGCGCTGTGGGAACACTCTTCATCTCGTTGAATCGACGTTTCGAGCGGCAACCTATTCTCAGAAAAAACGTGCTGACCAGCATTAGTAATAAATAATATGGTCGACGTATTGAGCGGAGGACTGAAAGGATTAATGGAAGTTTCGTGCCGGTACCCGCACGTGTCATCAGTCAGAATCGACGACGTTTCGAGCGAAAACCCTTTTTCGTCAGAAAAGAAAAGGGGGAAAGAAAGCCGCATTATAGACGATTCCAAGAAGCAGAGCTGCGAGAGTTATAGTCCGGTCACCCAACATGGATGGAAAACGCTTTGTTTGGGCGCCAGTCTGGAAACCGTGGGTATACGCCTCGGCAACGCTTGACTATATCAGAGGATCTATATACCCACATACCGGCGAAGAAAGATGGCGGCGCTCAGGGGGCCGTACCTGCAAATGTTTGTATATACTCCGTTTTACTCCAACCACGACACTTCAGCCGACACCATCCTACGGAGCCAATCATGCCGCTCCAAAAGTTGCTCGTCACGGTGACGGTCGGCTTTGGACGTTTGCTATATTACCGGCTAGAACAAACACGCACAGCGATTGGTTCTATTCGACTGATTGATTTGATACGACTATTCGGGTGAAAGCGCGGCTCTTCATCGGGTCCATTGGTCACCGACAGATAAAGAAACCCAGGGTGTAGCTTCGTACGTCCACAGCCCTTGCCCGTGATTGGTACGCATTTGACCTGCGAATGCGCATTCTGATTGGCTGCGGGTGCCATAATGAGATGCATGCTACTCGCCAGACCCTGCGAGCGCTTCTCAGTGACTATACAGAGCCCAAGTTTGTCTGCTTTTTTGTGAAGGTTTGATTGAAAGATATATATATATACATATATATATCCGGCAGCCTATAAAATTTGTAACTGCATTTTAACGGCTCTTTCAACTTCCTCTCCAGTCAGGTTGCGGATCAACAATTTTCTATAGATTTTCTATAGACTTTATTGCAACCAAAGTCTAAAGCGTACGTGCGATAGAAATGCTATGGAATTTCTCTCGCCACGTCTCGATAGATTTTCTTTCACCATATTTTTGTGGAATTTCTGCAGATTAGACACGACGGAATGATAAGATGCAGTGCGGAGATACAACGACACACCGAGTTGGATCTTCCTTGCGGAGGCCGGTTTTCTCGACTGTGTCGAACAATGCTCGCCTCTTGCAGTGCTTTATAGTTGTTGATACAGTTCACTAACCCTCAGAATTCACGTTTCGTATAAATTATTGGCGAGAAAACAAAAAACAACATCTTTGTAATCTTGAAAAGCAAACATTTGATTGCCTTTGAAGTGTGGGTATATATGGCGGTGGAGCAGCCAACACCACTGAATTACTAGTGTTATGAATGCTCCGTGGCGTGTGTTTTTGTGATGTCCCCGTATGTGCACACGGCAAGTGTGGGAATGCATGGTTCTGTTGATGTATTGTTACAGACTTACAATTAATGTTGCGAATTTATTTTGTTCTTTGAGAAAAACTGGTTCATTGTTTATAGAAAGAGGATAGAAACGTTGCTAGAATCTATATATGTTTACTGTACATTTTCAATACAATATTTATACACTAAGCTCTACAGAATATCTACAAAAAAAGTGGCCGAAAAGCTATAGACAGTGAATAGAAAAGTGTATAATGTTTTTAGAAGATCTATAGCCTCTACACACCATTTCCTATAGAAATTTTGTAGGAAGTATATAAATATTATTTGAAAGAGAGACCGCCCTAGTTGTTTTAAAAGACGTTTCGAGAGGTGACTACTAATGTTCACTCGAATAAACACTCATTACCAGAATGTCTGCAGAATGTCCAATACAAGTTTTGAATGTTTACCACTATTCATAAAAGGATTAGGCAACGTTTCAAGCGGAGACAGCTCTTCATTGGGATGACGAAGAGCGATATCCTGTCGAAACATCAGTTAAACATACCACTTATGCTTTGCTAGTTTGCGTTTCCTATTTGCAACTCCAGCTCCCCGCTCGCCCTCTCGCGGACGAACCAAGAACCAGAGGAGCGGGGACGGCGGCGGAGCTGCTGTTTACCGCGTGGTTCTGGTCGGCGTGTTCGTGCACCGTTCCATTTTAGCGGAAAAAAAAAAGAGTGCGTAAAATAGGAATTGGTTTGTTTGGCTTCGCAAGTTCTAAAAAATGCATCATGCTCATTTTCTTGACGCACGCCAACATCTTCGTCACTTGTGATACGCTCCTGCCCTGATCGCTTCGTATTTATAGCCAAATTAAATATTTCTAACACGCTGACCGGCGTCAACGAGCAGGCGGACGCGGGAAATCCCCGAGAATTAATCCCGGTCTCTTCCTTCATCTTGGAGCTACCGCCCCTCCATCTAGGGCGTTGGAGTGGTGAATACATGGCTGGCACGCTACGCTATTGTACCATGCTAATTGCAATTTCTACTTGTTCTTGCCAAAAAAAAACGATTTGGGTAGTGCGAGATGTACTCCGCCAAAGTTCCACGCTCTGCGACAAGGCCAACACAATGGTCTCTGACGCGATGCCGAGGAAAGCTTTGTGATATTTAGATGGAAACATGCATATACAAAAACCACTCACCGTTGTCGTCGATTGTCCAGGCATCTGCGGCGCCCCGCTGAAGCGCCAATAGCGTCCACAAGATGGCGCCCACATACACAATCTTGCCGAAGGGATTCATGAAGCAGGGGCGCACTTGGCCATGGCACCTCGCAGGGTTAGTCCGGGAGCAGCGATGCCATCTGTCGTCGAAGACCTGGGACCAAGAACGATCATGTCTCCTCACACGGCTCACTAGAAGGTGTCTTCTGGCCTCTCTAGACAGTCACGGCATTGAACATACGGAATATCTTTTTCGAAGAAGGATTCGATGCAATGTAGCCTTCTAAAACGGCTGTCTTTACTGGATGGCCAAAACCTCGGATGTAATTGACACTCCCTACGACCACGTCTTTAGTTCGGCAAATCCTAAGACAAGGGTTAGGATGTACCAGGCCACCGACGTCCTACTCAAGTAGATTTTGATGTATCACGGGCTGTCTGCTTTTGATGTAGTGCGAGAAGAACGACTCCAAAGACGTCAACGCTCATAAAATTGTACTAGGGCACCATCCCTGTAGTTTTGCCAGTTTCTTTTATTTTGCGTTTCTGGAGGACTAGGTGATTTTCTCAGTACCTTGATGGCATCCTGGAATAAGGATGTTTTGAGTTTCATTTAGAGGGTATTCAGTCACTCACTTACTGTCTGAGCGAGACTTTTCTTTGAAGCATTGACCGCCAGGATTCTGCACTGACCTCTGGCCAAAAAAGTTGTTCGATAACAGAAGTTGCACTGAGAGAGACGTGCGGCTATCAAGAAAAAAAATGCAAGTGCCTTCCGCCTATCGGTCACTCGTAACGTCCCTCCCTGCTATCCCTCTTTTCTATCTAGTCAATAATTACAGAACACAAAAGTACTCAAAACGGGGGTAGCAACTCTGGTTGCAGTAGCACGCAAACCAGACACGCACCGTATTCCAGCGAAGGCGTCTTGTTGTCTCACTCAAGAACACGCACACAGACACACACACACGGGCACAGACACACAAGCGCCAGCACGAGCGCGAACACTGAAGTCACGGGACAGTTGGAAGAAAATGTGTGCCGACAACAAAACTGCCCACGAAACGTATATCCAAGCGGCGTAGTCCCAGTTTTTCGGAGCCGTCTTTTTGAGTTGCGCACCGGGAGGTGTTGTCGCTGTCGCGACGAGAGAGCGGGAAAGAGAGAGACGTGAAGTCCAAGAAGATGCCAAGTATTCCTCGGGGAGGGACGCGAAGCAACCCGGCACTGCGCCCCGCGCTGCGGATGCAGTCTCCGTTCTGATTGGGGACAAGCGCAGACGGGGAGACCGGGGGCGACCGAGAAAGCGACGCTGGCGGCGGCTGCCGGTCGCTTCGAGTACTGGGCCGGGCCAAAGCCCGTGAATCCAGCTCCCTTGTTTCTCGGTTCTCGCGAGGGACCGTAAGACACGGCGCGGCTCGCTCGCTTGTAGGCCGAGAAAGACTGATACGGGTCGCGTTAACAGAAACAACTTTGTATATATTATGATGGCAGTGGCGTCGGAACCGGAAAGGGCAGGAATGGGGAAAGTGCAATAGCTCTCCCCCCCCCCCCCCAAACACCCAGATATTTTCAAATTTTACGTAAACAACGCTGCGGAGGGGGGGGGGAGAACTTTCATCCCCCTTTCACTCCCACTACCATTGGTTGGATAGGACGCAAAAAACACCCACCGGTCGAAGACACGTTGGAGGCACCTCACCTGTACACAGCACTCAGTCCAACAATTAATGTACAATCACCAGTAGTTTCACCCGTTTCTAAGTCTTTTCTAGCGTGACCACGTCGCCACGGCCCGCCCTTGGCGCACATCCACGCGATGTACTCGATCGTTTCTGCGCAAATTGCACTGCTCGCTTGAGAACAAACAACATAAGGGTTGTGTGTTCAGTCGAACATTTGGCAATTTGTTTCGCTCTTTTTTTACTCGACCGTGCATTGCCTCGACTACAAGTTTCGAAAAGCAATGAAAAAAAATAAATAACGGATGACCCTGGTACGGTTAAATTAGATGCGAATTTATACGGAAATAAACTGAGAGAGAGGAGGAGATGATTGCGTGCGGTTGCGGCAGAGTGCCGCTCTCTGATTGGAAGGATAGCGGGTAGTCGCGAGGGCTACCTCCTTTTGTCTATTCTCAGTCTCCCTCCAATCAGAGAGAGAGCACCCTGTACGTCACCGTATGCTCTCCTCTCCTGCCGCCCTCTCTGAATTTCTCTCCGAATTATTATTTTTTAACTTGGTCTTTCCGCTAGATTGCTAATCTTAAAAATCACAAGGTCTTTCGATATCAAATTATCCCTGGTATCACCAATTGAAAAAGAAAACATATTTAGTGTCCTAGTTTTTTTTTCTTCCTAATAGTATCCTTCTGAACGTAAATGCCTTAGCTATAACATTTGACTGTAAAGTGGGCCTTTTTTGTTTTCTGTAGAATTGGCGCCTATTGAAGTTTTTCCAAATAGCGTCGTTTTCTAACCATTTTCGTGAACTTGAAGTTTCATATGACGAATGCATATATTTACGTACCCGAATATTAAAAAAATGTTTATACGTAGTATAAAATTGTTCAAGAAATTAGTAAATTTGAAACATTTATCTGCTTCGTTATTAAGGAACTAAAAATATAGCATCGAGTGATCGTATGAAAAGGAAGGAGTTTATATGAGTTTATGTGTCAAAAAGCATACAGCGGATGCTCCTCTAAAAATATATTAAATGTTTGCAAATGGTACAGCAACATTATGATGCTATTGCTGCTGTAGATTGTATTTATTAATAAATATGAAAATTATTAGGTACCGAAGCTAAATGCACGAAAACATAGAACACGTGTTTATTAACGGCAATTTTAGTGTGACTCAAGATCTTAAAATTTGCGCATATTCGTTAAAACGTGGTATATTAGTGTAGAGAAAAAACATTCTTTTGAGCTCTCAACATTCTGTTAGAAGTAAGATTTAGTTTAGTGTGGTTTTTGAAATAATTAAATTAGATTAATCGTTCACGTATGACGAAGTTTTAACTGCAATACATTTAATATGCTATTGGTGGTTTCATCTCAACTCAGGCACGGATTTGGGGTCGAATTTTAATTTTGACGAAAAGAGATATATTTTGGGGGGAACGTTTTTGTGACAGGGAGTGCACACCGCAAGTTCGGGCGATTTCTTGTTCTCGAGTTATGAACATTTTAAGCAGCCGAGGCGAGGCGCAAACTAACCTTTCTCTCGCCTGTCGGAGGTGTCATGTTTCACTCCTTTCAACTTTTTTGGCTTTTTTGGTAGTGCAATGTAACTTTTTTCGGCCACTCTCAGAATAGCGATTATTTATGGGCAATAATCTTATTGTGATTATTTATCTTCACTTTTTTTAAAATTATGCCAAAGTGTGTCCCTTTGACAATATTTGTCAAAGTTTGACCAGCTCTTCCGTGTGACCTATTTAAGATATCGTAACATATTTAGTATTTTCAGAAAGCTGAGAGTATACTATTTCTATTGATATCAAATTTAGTGTTGTGTGTAAAAGACAAAGGGCACTGTATTCGCGTAAAGCAAGGACTATTTGAAAAGTTTTGCAAATCGGAGGTCGATTTTCTAAAAAAAAAAAGCTTTTATTTGGCTGATTTTTTTTCTCTAGCTTGCTATTGCAGTGCTTTGTAAGGTAAAATGAATAGAAAATGTAATATTTGGTTTGTATCAGGCACGTAGCCAGGATTTGTTTTTTTTTTGGGGGGGGGGGGGTGCCCATGACAAAATGCTGTATGATGGGGAGGGGGAGAGGAGGCCTCAGCAAAATAAAAACTTTCGGAAAAAAAAAACTTGGCCCCCTCCCCCCCCCCCCCCCGGGTACGTGCCTGGTTTGTATGGCAGCTATAAAAGCTTGAAGTCTGATTTTGTTTGACTGTTTTGTCAGTAAGTCAACTAAATTGCGAAAATACTCTAAATCAAAATCGTCGACTCTTATTTTTTTAATAGATACCTGTGGACACACTTATTCTTTGATAAATAATTTTAACGCGATTATTTATACGAAATATATTTAAGAAAATTTGCCCAATATGACGTTTTTGGATGATATTTGTCAAAGTTTACCATCTCTTCCATGTGACCTATATGAGGTGTGTTAACATATTTAGTATTTTCAGAAAGCTTAGAGTATACTCCGTCTAATGATAACAAATTCGATGTTGTGTGTAAAAGAGAAAGGGCAGTATTTTCTCGTAAAGCAAGGACCATTTCAAAAATTTTGCGAATTGGAGGTCGATGTTCTAAAAAGCCTACGTTTTATTTGGCTAATTGTTTTTCTCTAGCTACCTATTGCAGTGCTTAATAGAATCAAAATAAACAGAAAATGTAATATTTTGTTTGTGTGGTGGCTATAAAGGCTCACATTTTGGTTTTTGTTCACTTGTCACCCAGTAATACAAGTAACTCACAAAAATACACTAATTCATAATTAACTCGTCTGAAATTTTTAGTAGCTACCTGTAAATTCCTTTAACAAAAGAAGATGCAAACGGCGAGTTATGCTAATAAAGCGTCTAGGTCGTAATATCTTTAATGTTTTTTTTTAATTGTCAAACCGCCTCTCCGCAACAATATTTGACGAAGTTCAGCAAGCTGTGCTGTGTGACTTCATCAATATATTTTTATGATCTTTACATCACTGTAAAGCTTCAATTAAGCTCTTTCTTTGAGTATAATTTGAATACTTGCGCTAAACATATAACGCGGAACTATTGCCTGAAAAACGAATATTTAGAAAGACTTGCGAGTTTGAAGTCAACTTTCTAAAAAAAAACACATTTTATTTCTTTCAATTTTTATTCAGACTTGGGTTGTATAGTAGTCTGTCAGGAACTACCAACAGAAATTGTAATATATTGTTTGTATGGCCGCTATTAGGACTCGAGTCGAAACTCGTGCTATGAGAGTTTTGAACAGGACTTCGCATGGACGCTTAGCTGAGCAGAATTTCGACGTATGTAAGGTTTTCTATTTAATGTTAGTACTTACCTCAATATCCGAGCGTAAAAGCCAGTGAAGCAACAATATTTATCCTAACAATATTTATTTACTTGGCACTGGGGTGATTTCCAAGGTGTGAGAGCTTCGCCCTATGTATTGACGGAGAAGATACGTAACATCTAGACTCCCGAACAAACGTAAGTCAAGAGCGAAAAGTCTAAGTAACTCGACATGAATCACTGAAAAAGAAATGAAATCTAAACACATGACTAACACATTTGATGCCTTATGACGCTACGAAATGCTCGTTATTTTACAAAAGCCTCCGTATGTGCACAAAATAAACCGTACTTCCTAAGCGTCAGATACTAAATCGTACATATGTTTATGCACTAAATATCTGTTTGACATAAGAAAATAAGACAATTAAATATCAAGTACGGTATTTCAAACCCAAAGCCGAAAGCGAAAGGCCCCAGAGGAATTCTCTAACGATCTGCATTTCCCCGAATCGGGAGGAAGTAAGCACTGTGCCCGCACTTGTGGATACGGACTTCTAAACTTTTTTAAGTGCACTACTCCAAATTTTATTAATGTTTATGGTTGGATATTGAGATAACTGCTAACCATAATTAGAAAACCTTACATAGGCCCAAATTTTGCTCAGCAGAGCGCCTGTGCGAATTCCCGTTCAAAACGCTCATAGCACGAGATTCGAGTCCTAATAGCGGCCATACAAACAATATATTACAATTTATGTTGGTAGTTCCTGATAGACTACTACATTACCTAACTGTGAATAAAAAATAAAATAAATAAAAGGTGGGTATTTTTAGAAAATCGACTCCAAACTTGCTAGTTTTTCGAAATGTTCGTTTTTCAGGCACATGTTGCGCACTATATATTCAACACAAAATGTTCAAATTATATTGAAAAGAAAGAGCTTAATTAAAGGTTTACGGTGATGTAAATATCATAAAAATATGGTGATTAGGTCACACAACACAGCTTGCTGAACTTCGTCAAATATCGTCGCAAAGTGGTGGTTTAACAAATAAAAAAATATTAAGAAATTTATGACATAGATGCATAATTAGCATAAAAAAGCATATCTGGAGAGTGTTCCCGAAAAGTTATATAGATGTAGCATAAAAAGTATGGAAAAGGGATGGAGTGAAATTTGGCACCTCGGATAAGCTGGAAAAACGTCAGTTTCCACCTTGGTCGCTTCAACGGTCCATAACTGGAGAACAAAAAATTCGACGAACTCGCCGTTTGCATCTTATTTTATTATAGAAATTGCCCGAGAACATATAAATAAAAAAAAATTCGACCAAAAATTTGTTTTTTGAGTTGAGATGAAATCATCTTATTATATAAACTCTAATACGTAATACATGTCTGTTCTTTTTCAAAGATGACTACTCCAGCTGAGTGTTTTGGTTTTGTTTACATTCAGTCACAAGTAGAACTGTACGAGTCTAAAACATCATATGTAAAAACTGCATTTTATTTTTTCTATTTGCTCATCTTCTGGTAAGTTTTCTAATTTAATTTGAATTGTCTCTTGAAATTTATGAGTGGCACCACAATCTAGCTTTTTGCACTAGTTAACGTCAGTCTCAGTTCTTTATAAACTTTCGAAATATAATCAGCTTTATCGACTCCTTCGACAAATGGAATGCCTTTTTATCTGGTTGAGTAATTATCAGTTCTGTTATCTGCGAGTTTTTTAAGGCTTGGTGTATTTTCATAGGATAAATGGATTTTTTATAGGTCTCTGTATATTTTCTGCAGATAAAAATTTGTTTTGAATCGCCGCTATGTGTTTTATGGCGTTCGTGTTTTGTTTATCGGAGGGAGGTTCCAAAACGTGTATGCTTAAACAATTGTTTTCAATAAGGCGCTTTTCCACAAAATAGCTAAACGGTTGAGCTGTTAGAAATACTCAGCTTTGATACGAGGAGTTGGAAATAACTTTATATCTTACGCAAGAGATAGCCCCAAAAGAGCGTAAGAAGGAATAATTAGGAACACTCAAGTTCATCCCCATCATTGCGAGAAAGTTCTACAGTGTCAGTATATTATTAGTGCTCTTTTAGGTGAATATGCGAAACATTTTGAATTTTACTAGAAACATTTGACTAAGCCACATTATTTCTAGGTACGTTGGATTTTACGATTGTCAGTTTTGTTTTCATTGATGATATTCTAGTTATTTTAAAATTACTCCGGTGTTTTGATTCGAAGATGCGTCTCATAGATTGCGGATTTGGGTTTCTATTGCAGAAATTAACTATATTGATAGCTGTATCATAATGTTAACCAATAACCCAAAATTTACAATGGTGTAATTTTGCGCTCGAATATTTTCACGGTATATATATATGCATAAAGAAATGTGCGCCCTACAAAAGAAAAACATTTAGGAAACGTTTGTCGCCTTTGACTGATTTGTAAAATATCCTATCACTCAAAACGTACTCACTTAATAAATAAAGCTTTGTTTGAAAGACAAAAAAACAAAAGGCTGGACGAAAGCCTCAGGGAGTGAGTCTTCTTCAGACAAGTGCCTACGTTTAACATTTAAAACTCGGTATACAAAAAACTATTTTAATAAAAATCAAAAAACACACACACACACACATTTTATGTCAAGCTATCTCCAGCACTGCCATATAAATGTGAAAACGACAACAGCGACACCAGCGACACCACCGGCGAAAATATCGTATCTAAAATTCTAAATACATACTGTTCAAACGCATACCTAATGTACGGATTCAAACTGCTATAACCACATCTTAAACGAAAGTAATTTTTCATTTTAAGGACATTTCTATTGGCGAAAGGCTTTGGTTTCCCGTGCTACTATGATTACTGACACATGTCAAGTTAACGTTTACCAGGGCGGTAAGCGGAGTAGTTTCAAAATTAGATGCACGTAATAACAAAATTAACAAAGACTTAATAAAAATAAATCGATACACCGACGTTATTGTTTTTAACATGCGCAGTTTTTCTTTTTTATACTTATTCCGTGTTTGGAGCGGCCACAACCTTTCGCCCTCCTTGATTGATAACTGTAATCGCCACACGCACACACGACCTGATAAATTGCTTGGGCTGCCACCAGCCAGGTTAATTTGTTGGAAACATTATAAGGCGGTTTCACGAAAGGCCCTTTCACTTCCGGTAAGTCGCGTTCCGCCATGTTGGTGAACATCTTTGGCCACTTTCGCCATTAGTTCGCGCGCAGACGACTGTAGTTAATGGCGTCATTTTTTGTACCGATAAAACGCAGAATTACGGCGAGTGGCTTCGTCGAGGAAAGGAGTCAATAAGATCACCCAGGGACGTATCTGAGACGCAGACACTTAATGCTTCTATGCCTTCTTTTCCAGAATCTGCTTGACAGCATCTACTGGAGCGTATTTTGGCCGCCGCTGGGTCGACCAACTAACTGAGCGCCGGCTCGTCTAAACACCGAATGAAGACCGGGACGTATATAAATCGAGTATCGCGCGATGCCTCTTTGTGCCGCCGTCCACTCAGCAGACGTAGGCGATCACGCCGAGAAAGAACCTCACCGAGCTGGAAAACTCTGCCTCGGCGCATAGATATTAAGAGGTACGGCGAAAGTTACTCAACATGCCGTCCGACGAGATTTCAAGCCGGAAGCGCATTACGTGAAACCGCCCCATTGGAGGCGCGCCTTCCGTTTAATGTTCAAACTGCAACATGTGCGCGAAAAAACCAAACAATCTTCCGCGCGACATTTGAAAGAATAAATAAATAAATAAAAAGTATGGCAAGTTGCTGAGCAATTGTGTTACATACGGTAAAACTCCCTAGCATCACGTGACACAAGGTCACGTGACGTAAAGTTAACACTAAATCAAGCGGGGAAACTTAATGGGAGCATAGTTCACGGGACGCTAAATTTCCCGCTAAATGCAGCGGGAAAATGAACGTCACGTGACGTGATGTCACGTGACATATACACCAATTTAACTTCCCCGATAAATTTAGCGGAGAAACTGAAATGGTCTGCAGGTCTGTGACGTCCCACAATGCAACACTGCGCGTTGCATCATGGGACGTCGCAGGTCACGGCTTCCCGAAATGCGGCTTCACGAAATCCGTAGCAACTAGCCGGAGAACATTTCACGTGAAAATAGTTCTGCGCCTTTTTTGTAAGGACTCGTATCCGTTGGGAATTCGCGGTGCGAAAATTGCAAACATGTTTTTAAGTATGGCAAATTAGCTGTTTGCGGGTAATGGGTTGTTTGTTAGTCGGAAATAGCGTAGATCAATTTCGCATGTTCAAAATTGTCGGTTGGTTTTTCAACGTATGTACCAACCGCAAGCACTCGAATACATGTGGGAAAAACCAATCGAAAATTGCACGGAAATAGGAACACACGAACTATGTTTGGCGCAATAAAGATGAGAAAATCCTTTCGCGTGGATATTTGTAGTAGTCGCGCTAATTTGCTTTTAGCGAAACCTTGTTTTCAATTTAAGTGCGGTAAATTTCCTTTTTTTCCCATAATAGTGCGTAACAAATTCCGCAGATTCCATTCCTTTTTTTTTGTACGATGATTGGGTGCTTTTTCTCATCTGTTTTACAGCTCTAGCTGCAACTGCGCACGTCGGTCAATGTGTCGTCCAAGTCACGCACGCATTGCATGTAGCCGCGTGGTAATCTCACTTAACAAATGACGCGACACATGGCTTGACTTTTCCAGACTGATGCATGTGAGACACGCATAAGAATAACAAATGACCCCGGTTTGGGAGAAACACGCATTGAAACTAAAGTTGAGTGTCTCTCGAAATTAGAGCCTGACCTTAAGAGATGCGAGAATTATGTCCAGCATATAGAAAGAAACGTCACTGCAATGGCTGCAATGGTTGACGCCCTTGAAAACCGGAGCCGGCATAGCAACCTCATTGTTTACGGTGTGGCGGAAGACTCTACTGAGTCACCCGTTTCGTTAAACCAGAAAGTGGTTACCGAAATTTTCGACAAGAAGCTAGGCGTGAAGGTATCAACGATAGAAAAGCTACACGGGCTCGGAAGACATCTGGACAATAAACACGACCAATATTAATACGCTTTTCTACTCTAGACGAAAAGACTGCACTTTTGAAGAACGCGTTTAAATTAAAGGGTACAACGGTGTCTCTGTCGAACGACTACTCAATAGAAGTAAGAGAAAAGCGCCGCCATCTTTGGGCGTACGCAAAAGCTAGAAGGTAGAAGGTATCAAGCAAAGTAAATCTAACGAACGATAAGCTTGTAATGAATGGGAAAATGTTTACTTGGAACAGTGAAAGAGAGGAGGTTGTACCTGTGCAACGTAACTGACGTCAAACAAATTCAAAGAAAGCGGTGCAAAAGGATATCACTGTGATGGTTGTGAATTGTAGAAGCGTAAAAATAAAGTAGAAGAATTATGGCTTGATCTCACTGTTCAAGCCGTGGGATTTGCAGCCAAGTTGTTACCGCCACCTCAACCTGTCGTGAAACCTTTCCGCAGGATCCTTTTCAGCCGCAACGACCGCCGGGTCGCGGTTGCCTGGTATCGCGAGTTTCGGCGCCGCATCCACCGATCCCTCAGCTGACTGTGCGCAGCCGCACACCGCCACGCGGAAGCGGATCGACCAGGCCACTTTGTCACGAGCACCGGCATCTCCGGCGACAGTGACGGGGACTTTAGCTTCGACCAGCTGACCCCTACGTCATCCGCTTCCCCTGGGTTTCAGCCTGCCTCATATATGGATCCACCAGGCATTACCCAACAGCGGGATTTGCAGCCGTTGTTACCGCCACCAACCTGTCGTGGAAACCTTTTCCAGGCAGGTTTGCGCCAGGGCAATCTTTGTGACCTTTTACGTTCCTTGTTCTTTTTACGGCTGCAAATCCCCTAGCGATTGAGCATTATGGGCGTTGATGTGTCAACGTACCGAGCTCGTATTACTGCCGAACAGGTCAAACAATGACTGCATCACTCTGCCACCTGCACGTTTGAACTCTCTTCGTTTTGGCTCGTCGGGATTTTTCAAGCTGCTTGCTGTTGCCAAACTGTTGCACTTAGAATATGCTCTCGACGTCCGGGGACGTCGAGTCAACCCACTGGCCCTCCGTCCGAAGCGGAAAAACCAGACAAGTGCCACAACATGCCATCGAGGCGTTAACAACAAGTTCTGTCTCGCTACCAACAGGAAAGCCTCACAGAAACCAGACGGAATCAATACTGGAACGGCCGGTCTCGGGTCGCGAGTCACTAAGCCTAGAAGCAAAAATGAACGGAATCACCACTGGGAAGCGAAAATGTCGTCTCAGCTTACACAGGAGTTGAGGATCGCCCCAGCGGGAATGTGCTGGTGTGTATCGCCAGCCTCAATGTGCTCACTGAAACCCCTGACGATATGAACAATCGGATGCGAAGAAACAACCTGACGGTGTAAAGGCCTGCCCGGAGGGCGGTAACACGAACCTGGAGTGACACAGAACAGTTGGCTTCAATTGCATGAGTGGTTACCATCACCCAGAATCTTGGTATGACATTGAAAGACGCCCACCGACTTCGGTCAAAAGAGAGGACTGGGCCGACCCGGCCGGTTATTGTCAAGTTCTTAAGCGTTTCAAAAAGCAAAGATGAAGTCCTACGACATGCTTACAAGCTTAAATGCCATCTCCGAAAGTTTGGATTTCGGAGGATCTGTCACACTCAACGTCCAGTTCGCTAGACAAAGGCTGTGGGAATTCGCGTCCCAATTCCGTGAACAAAATATCGTGGGTATAAGCTTTCTACGATAAGCTGCGTGTCGGAAACCAAACTTACGTGTACAACAATGAAAGCGCCGTTGACAGCACTGCAGGCACCGCAGCGCGAGAGCGCGCGCCCCCGGCAGTGCTTTTGCTCAAACGAACAATTTCTGAGCGGCCCCTTACGTTAGAAATGTACCAACGTTTATCCTTTTTAGCAAACCTCCGCAGCTTACTTTCCAAGCAAGACGAACTCGAGGCCTCACTTCGGCGTGCGCAGAGCGCTGACGTTATTCCCGGTACCGAAACTGGTTGACGTCCACACGTTGAAAATTCCGAATTAAACTTACACAATAACTACAAAATCTCTCCGAAAGATCGATTTGACCGAGGGGCGATAGTGTCATTGCGGTTGCAAGTAGCAATACATTGTTCCCACGTTAAACGCGATTCCCCTGGAAATACCAATCTGGGATTCGAAAGTGGTAGACTTTCTAGCCACGTCCTTGATTGGTTCGTTACAACGTCCCACCAAACACTTGCTTCCTGGTGATTTCAATGCGAGCTTGTACATCCTGCCTCAGTAGAATACGATAGCGGCCATCTATGACATTCTCATACTTTCTGGAGACTTTAACCACCCAGGAATAAATTGGGAAACGCTCCAGCAGCTGCCGAACTTGTGGGCTCTAGTCAGCTCAAACGAGTTTCTTTGTCTGTCAGCAAACGTTTCAACTTTTCACAGATGAGCCCGAGTTCCAACACGGGACGTCGCACGTACTAGATTTACTTTTGGTGTCCAGTGCTGAATATGTGAATTCCACTAACGTTATCGACCTTAGTTGTGGCCATCTGCCATTGTACATGCTCGAGAACATCGTTCACCTTTGAACGCTCCGTTAACTGCCGCAAGGACATGACACAATTACGCTCGCGCTCAATGTGGACGCTTTAAACGCTGAACTAGCATTGCTCTTTGAGCAATACATGATGACCTGCATGCATCGTTCGGCACAAGAGAACTGGACCGAGATTAGAACCACCTGCAACGTTCCAGCCTACCTAACCGTTCTCAAATCAAAATCGGATCAAATAACCTCTCACCCTGGTTTACGACCAACCCTAAAACGTTCCGCCGAACAAAAAAGAAACGATTGTTTGCAAAAGCTAGAAAGAGTGGTAATGACTTCTGACCAATGGTCTTCTTATCGGTCGTTTTCAACCCAGACAAAAGGCGTAAAGAAAGCAAAAGGAGACTTCTTCGGCCCCGAGTTATCCCAGAACTTACTTCAAACCGACCCTTCGCTGTAAGTTCTGGAAGGCGATTAATCCGAGTCATGGGCCGCAACTGACCCTGGCGTGTTTAACAGAGCGACAATCGCCACATGAACGATGATGAAGCAGCAGACTCCACTTAATCTGTTTTTCTAGCGTATTTACAGGAGTTATGATCTTCCTTCTTCCTCCCATTTCCGAGCGTAATGTTATCGCTATGCCCCTTGAATTTTGTAGTGAAGGCATTATAAAGATGGCTGATAAACTACCCACTAACAGTAATTGGTGATTCCATATCGGGAAAATGTTGATAAAGCAGTTCCTGTATCTCCTATTTTTTAACAATTATTTCAACAGAGCCCAGTTTCGGGACGTGTTCCCCCCGATTGAGTGTCTCTGCAATCGTTAAACCATTTTCAAATCAGGTGACTCATCAAACCCTCGAATTATCGTCCTATTTCTCACAAGTGTCCCATGCAAACTAATGGAACATGTTATTTTTACGCAACATCATGGTACACTTAGATCAAATCGACTTTTTTTTCTTCTAATAAGCATGGTTTCAGGAAAACTTCATGCAGCGTAACACTCAGTCTACGAATTTGTGTACATGATTTGCATTTAAATACTCACGCTGGAACACAAACCGATATTACATTCATTGACTTCGCGAAAGCATTTGACACAGCAGCCCACAATCGTTTAATTTCAAAACTTTTCTCATCTCCAAATCGACCCGCACATTCTTGACTGGATATCGGCTTCTTTCTCATCGACAGAACTCAGTCAGTAATGGCAATCAATAGTGTCTCTTCACAGGTGCCCGTGGTTTCCGGAGCATCCTCAGGGAAGTGGTGCTCGGACCTTTTGCTTCTCTTAGTTTATATCAATGATCTCCTGGGTGAACATCGAGAGTCAACGATCAGACTTTTGCTGACGATTGTGCTGTCTATCGCAAAATTTGCCCCAGTTGACCATGCAATTTTCAAACGACCTAAACAAAATTAGCGACTGGAAATTACCTGGCAATGAAAATAAACTCCAGTAAATGTCGCGTATTAACAGTCACAAATACATGCACATATCACATTTCAAATATTCAGTTTTGAACTATTGAAAATGTACCACTATATAAGCACTAGGTGTCCATTTCATCATCAATTTGTATTGGAAAACACATATAGAAAGCACGAAGTCGCCAATGCATCATAGAAACTGCTTTGAAAGCCACATTCATTCCGCCCCAAAATCGACAAAACTTCTTG
>JAZHYW010030265.1:0-13931 GCA_037355805.1 Ixodes ricinus
CAGGGATTGGTCAAAGGGCTTTTCATGGCCCCTTCATTCCTTTTCAGTGTGCAAGTTCGTCCTGCTTCTTCCGCAGGGGCTGTGGCAACGTCGGAACACAAAGCCTCGATTGAAGGATAGTGGGTAGACCTCGAGGCAGCTTGCTTCGAGGTCTACCCACTATCCTTAAATCCACAGCCAATCGAACTCGGCGTCAATCTGACGTCACTGCACCTCCCATGTAAGAAGCAGACGACTCGCTGTCCGCATTGGTTCCCCACTACTACACAAGTGTTTCGAGGATGCCTTCGGGCTGCAGATTCATCGACTGCGTGCTTCGATGTCGAGGAAAATGGCGTCCACTTCCTCCCCACAGTGTCAGGATCGACGCCTCCCACGTAAGAAAGCCTCAGTGGCGAATTTCCCATCGCTAAAGGAGGCCACTGTAGGGCAGACGGGATACGAGTGCAGCGTTCGGCTGGAACTCGCGTTCAATCGGCGGGGGTCACGGCTGTACGCCGAGTGCAGCATCTCGTGCCCAATCTGCACACGGTTCACACATCTGCGCTTGGCTGCAACCGAGTGCATTGCGCAGCCTAGTGCCTCCTTGCGATACGCTTACGGCGAGACAACACGGCGGCGCCCTCCGTCGGGTGGCCGTGGAACACCCGTGGTTTCCGTACATTGTCCATTTTTCTTGTCGTGCACCATTCTTCCACCGTGGGCTCAAAAAGCTTTTGGCCATGTTATAAACGACTATATCTCAGATAGATAGGACATGCACATTTGATTGCACCAAAGCTCCATGCCAGCACGTCCTCGCATCGTGCAACCTCGTACTGTGTGACGCACCCTGTTGCAACCAAACGCGAGTGTGAACCGGCCATTAAGCCGAGGTCACACCGCTAAGTTACAGAAGACGATCTGCAGACACTGTTCGAGGCATGCTTCTTCTTTGTACGGCGGTCACATTGGCCATACAGAAACTGTCTGCACACATGTTCTGAGCATACGTACGTATGAAGTAAACGTGCTTCGAACATCTAGGCATGTCTGCAGACATCATCGTGTCTGCGGCAAACACTGTCTGTTGTACAATGTACAAGCAATTGCGGCTCTAGCCTTTCTTGTCTAGGTGTTCATCAGAAGGGCTCAATGGAGATAATGTCTACGACACACACGAACGAGAAAAAAATATTATTTTATTTCTTTTTTTTTTTTCTCGAGGCAGCGGCGGCGAGACGGGCCTCGGGTCGAAGGGCCTTTCGCGGCCCCTATTGGTTTCCTACTACTATACAAGTGTTCCGTGGATCCGTCAATCACGCACTTCGATGTAGAGGAGAAGACGGCGTTTGCTTCCGTGCCTTGCTCGGGGTCAGGAGGGCTCCATGGATAGACGCAGGGCTGCCTGCAGCATCTCGTCTTCGGACAGCTGCTGCTGCGGTGGCTGCTGCTGACTGGTCACGTCGAGCAGGCTTTTCTGGAGTGCCCTCTTGCAGCTGGCGCTCTTCACTGGTTGGGGCTCGATCCGCCTGGCACTCCGGCAGTGCGCCCACCACCACGAAGATGGAGTAGCCTGCAAGGATACGACGCGTTTTTAAAACAGTTTCGCGTATTAACACAAAGTGTGTTTAAAGGCTGAGGTAGCCTTTGTGCTCTCCACTTTTCCCCTCGCAGTTTAGAAGAGGAGGGTGCTAAAAGGATTTTTCTACCCCGCAGAAAACCGAGGTCGTACTTCGGCGTTTAATAAAGGGTCGGTTCACAGGTTTGCATTTGACTGCAATTGAGTGCGATGTGACCTCTTGTAACTGCTTAACACACTGGCACCATCTATTGGCTGGACCCGGGAACACCATCAACATCTGTGTAACTAGGCTGAAGGCTTTGCAGTATTTTCGAGACCAACTCTACATGCTATCCGAGAGAAGTAATCGCTCATAGCGTCATGAGAACTATATCGAGCCTACAGCGGAAGAAGGCTGTGTAAAAAATGATACAAACACATATGCAGGTCAGTAGTGTTCCAGGTCTGCCCAATAGGTGGTGCCAGCGTATTCTTAGCGGTTGCAGGAAAACACAATGCACTCAGTCACAGTCAAACGCAAAATGTGTCAACTGGGCTGGGATCCCCGACGAAAGTGTGACGCGGTGCCACTAAAAAACCGCAGCACCACGCCAAATTTAGCGGGCTGCGACTCGCATTAAGTTTGGCCGGTGGCGCACGCGTGATGCCGCCACACGACACAGCGACGTCGCGTCACGCCATGACTTGACCGGCGTGACATTGTGCGACACCATGGCGTGGTCATGTTCTGGTTCTAGTGTCGCGGGGCAATGCATCGCACGACAATATCAGTGTCACGCCAACCCAATGCGACTACAGAAACTGGGCGTCTTCTGTATCCAGATTTTATCCATAGGATTAAGATACACTAGTTTATTTAACACTCTGGCAAGCCCTCGAAACAAGCCCCCCTCCCCCCCCTGGAGAGGTTCTTCAAAAATAGTATATTTTTGTCCCATGGCTCCAATGACCACTTGCCCCCAAATAATTGCCAAAAGCGAGCAAGAACAAAGGAGTTGTCCGTCTTCTTGGCATTTCCAAAGGCGTTCTAAATGCATGGCATTTGTAGGACATGGCTAGCAGCATTACGTCATGGCATCGCAAACGCCAGCGGTGGACCTATGCGGAGCACTGAAGTTTGTCTGCTCCTTGCACAGGTGTTGTGATGATGTCGGAACGTCAAGCTCTTATTGGCTGATTGAAAGAAAATATAGTGGGTAGACCTCAAGGCATCTAGCAATGAGGTCTACCCACTATCCTTTCAAGCAAAGCCAATCAAAACTCTGTGTCATTCTGATGTCACCACAACCCCTGTGCAAAAAGCAGACGACCCGCTCTCCGCACAACTGGCACTCGCTTTGAAGTGCCCTTGAGATGACACTGCGGCGCTTTTGGGCTACATCCACGGATGTGAAAAGCCTAGGAGCCCCAGAGTTCTTAAATGCGCAATGCTGCACATTTAGGAGCAACTGCCGACTGCGACGTCAGAATTGACCTTTCGGCTGCACACCAATTCGCGTGTGCGTCTGGGGCTTCACTGCACCTGTTAGGACGTCGTGCCTGCAATGGGCCTTTTCCAGTAAGCCTCCGCGCATGTGCACACCCTCCCCCGACCCTTTCTTACCGTCGTCGTCGTTTTGGAGGGTGCCATTCCGCAGGACTAACATTGTCGGCACCTGTTTTTGCACACATTCAGTGTTTCTTGACCGATTCTTTTTTGAGTATCGGTGGTGCGGGGAATAAAAGCGACAGCACGATGTTGACATGTTCTGACGGGTGGAGGCATGCTGGACTGCCCTTCGCTTTGTAGTTTGCGGACGAGCCCCTGGATGGCACTTGTAACTCAAAAAGATCCAGTATGGCATTTCTAACGAAGTACATGCGATAGATGCTGCAGCAGCAAGGACGAGCGTACAAGCAGTTCCCATAATTCATTGCATGTGGCATTTTATTATTTTTGCAAATGGTCCACAGCAAAGCATTGGTACGGCAATAAACGCATTGCTTCGAACGACAGTTGCCGGAGAAAAACCCAATTTAGGCAGAAAAAGAAAAATATTAAAATTTAAGTCTGCGTTCGATATCGCTTCCTGCAGCCGCTGGTTTTTAGCAGCCAGCCACTTTTTTTCTGCTTCCGTTAACAAATGGCTCAAAGGTGTTTCCTCATTTAATTTTTTTTCCGTGAATGATGCTTCATCATAGATTGCCGTTCATTGCTCACATTAGCAGAGGAACCATCTGCTAATCTTTGCTCGCTCCTTGAAAAGCAGATTAAATCTCGTTCTCACGGCGACAAAATTCGGACCCCTGGGCCGGTTTTTCGGTGAATCTGGCTGTCTCCCAGGCGGTTAAAATAGCCGCAAGTGGTATTTTGAGGTCACGTGACTGGCTCTGTGGGAACAAGAAACTAAGAAAACTAACTAACATTCCAGGCAGTGGCTGTCACAAGTCTGTCTGCACTTCGATTGCTCAAGTCCGATTTTGTGTGCAGAAAGAAAGTGAGCCAGCTGGAAATGTAAGTGAAGTCAATCGTATTTGTGTACTTTCAGAGCGGCGTGCGAAGTCATTTCTGGGGAGGGCCGCATTAGCGAGAACAAAAAAACGACGGGCAAGGCTTGTATCCGCCGAGCGGAATCAGCCTCAAAATCCCTCTCGCGGCTACGTCAACTGCCGGAGAGATGCCTGCAAACCGGCCACGGGGAAGAAGGGGCGCGGTCACCTTCCTGCTGCAGCTGCACCAGGAACAGGGCAAGGTAGGTGCTGGAGATGGGCTCGGGCCCCGGGAGCAGAGAAGTGAGGAGTTGAACCAGTGGCCGCCCAGCTTGCGCACCGTGAACCAGTGGTCCTTGTAGTTGCAGATGTATGCCTGCTGCTGCCTGCACGCCACAGAGAGGGGGAGAGAGCCCTGCATCATCTGGGGAAGGATGCCGGACGTTTCCCCACGGTGTTTGGAACCAACTCGCGTGGTTAGCATCCTATTGTGAGCATGCATCCATTTTGAAGCATTTGGTAGTGTGCAATGTTCCAGCTGACTCCCCAAGCAACACCAACAAAACAATTATCTACCCAGAAGCAATATTTCTAAAGTCAAAAATAAAAGCCAGAAACAAGCTGAGATTAAAAACACACACACACACCACGATTGCTTCCTTGTCTGTACATCAGAGAAGGCTTACTGCGCAACTTCTATCACTCTTTTTTTTTTAATTTTCAATAGATGGTTGTTTGCAATTTATTTCAGTTATGAGACAAATTTCTACACCATCCCCACGCTGCCCTGCTCGCATTATAGCTTGCACCAGTACACGAGAATAAATGAACAATTAGTAGTTACTAAAAATATTCTGAAATATTTGCCACCCCCCCTTCCCGCCGCCTGCACCCCTCCCCCCCCCCAAAACAGAGTTCTGGACCCCCCAGCCGTGCTGCATGTGTGAACTGTCCTTAAGTCTTGCACCAAACCACGACGGCTTCCACACTCACGTGGGGTCCGCCTGGGCCGCCTGTGCCACGGGGTCGCTGCTGCTGTAGGGCACAATGTCCAGGCCCCACACCTTGAGGGCGCTGGCAATCACTTGCACCGAGAAGTAGCCACTGTCGTCCAGGTTCCCCGACGGTTGCTGCATGGCGGCCAAATAAAGTCCCTCCGTTTCGTCCGGCCCTCCATAGCTCGAAACCAACACACTAAACAGAGCCACTAAGCACGCTTCAGCAGAGTATAGACAGTCCGCTCCCTTATAGTCTCGAGGGCGCCACCATTTTGTTGCCTATAGTCGGCGGCGGGTTAAGAATGTAGCAGATGCCCCGCCTCCAGCGTGGGCTTTTTCCCTTAGCATGCACAGCCAGAACCCGGTGAAAGGCAAGAAGCACGTGCTGGATGCGGAGCTTCTGCTGCATTCTTGAAATGTGCGACTTCCTGGGCTTTAGCTACGGCGCAGGGAAACTCGGGCGGCGTCGTCTTGCTCCGTTGCAGACGGTGAAAGCGTTTCTCGAGGACGGTAAACCGTTTCCCGCAATTTCGGATCATTACGCAACGATAATTCCAAGCAACGAGACGGCTGAAGTTTTGTTTCTCTTAAGCATAGCTTACTGAGTGGCTCTAATACTGAATAAGACACTATCTTTCCTGTCGTTCGAGGTGCCCCCGTCGGGTCAGCTCCAACAGCAGTGTGTCTTCTGCCTTCATTTCTCACGATAGGAATCCCTCCCACACTCTTTACACGTCTTCCTACCAGCGTGGCACACGTCACATTGCACCAACACCGCCTTGGTGACAGGGCTGTAGCACTGAATGTTCTACGAGCGATGCCTCTGCAATCGGCTAGGGCTCGTGGTCCCAAGTGAACGCGAGTCCCGGCTGAGCGCCGATGCCGCACTGTCGGAGGTGTGTAGACCCCACGCACAGACGGCCCCTTTGAACAAAGAAAGAAAAAAGCACCTATACATTCTTTTATATAACACTCGAGGTTATATAAAACTCTTTAATTAATTGGTGAGCTAATTAACCTGTTTTTCCTCTTTCCCAGTGGCTACCTGGTCATCAACTTGGACCCTCATTGCAGAATTAAAGAATCCTAAGTTCAACCCCCCCCCCCCCAGCCTGCCCGTCTCAATCTAAATGAGCATTGTACCGGTGTGCGGTCGTGTACCACTACTGTGTGATGCACGTTAAAGGGACACTGACACACCCCTACAATTTTTGTTTTATTTTTTGCCAGATAATTTATTATGGTGTTAGAAGACTACCAATCATTATTTTGCTACAGCATCATGTATATTTTTATTAAAGTAAAAAAACGCAACTGCTCGCATTTGAAACTGAACTGCAGAGGAAAAAGGAATATTGAGGAGGAGAGAGTTGGCGGAAGTCGCGTAAATGTGCAACTTTTTTCCTCAATCAACGAATTTGTGGCTATTTAGAAGCCACAAAAACTGGGTATCATATTTCTTTTCTATTTTTATTATGTGTGTGTGCCCTCAATGACCCACAACTTTGATAATATTTAGTGGTTGTGTCTATACCATAGAAAACGGCATGTGACCCGGAGAAGAGCGAGTGTGACTCAAATCGGCCAGTTCTCGATCGGCGGTTCTCGGGCGGAAAGAAAATTAATTTCAAGCCACTAAATTGTGTTCTCGGTAGTTGGGCTCTCATTTGTCATGTGCAAATAAAAACCTTAGCAAGCATAAATACCCTGTCAATGTCCCTTTAAAGACCCCGGGCTAGCGGTTGTACTGCACTGGCTAAATTTCTCATCTACAGCTGAGACACCAGACGCCCATTGAGGCCGACTAACTTTTGACCGTATAAACATACACACAACATTATTATTTACTGGGACCCACTGCTAAAAAAAAAAAACTGATGCAAATCAACTTTTTTATTATTTTTTTTATTTCATTTTTTTTTTTAAGGAAAATATGTTTTGTATACAACAGCACGCTGCCCTTCTCCCCAAGCCCAAGTCATTGAGATTAAAGCATCCCAGCCACCCAAAAATACTTTCGGCTACGCCAATGAGGCTAGCAGCTTTCCGCGTCACCTCCACACCCGAACGAGCCGAAAGCGAGGACACTCACATGCATAAAAAGTCGGTAGTCGTCGCTGTTCACGCCGCCCTCAGCCATCGTCTGCCGCTCCTGCTCGTCAATCTGGCGTGCCAGTGCCGCCAGGTCGACGGGGGTGAAGTACTCGCCCTGGAGCAGCACGTTGAGGCAGTGCTGGGCGCACAGGGATCCCTCTTGCTGCACCCGGAGAGTTGCAGGACGAGTCAGTCTAGGGACTACAAAAGGACTCCCACTAGAACGACTCAGTTGGGAAACTGCCATAGCAGCCTGCTTTGGAGGAGTGGCTCCAACCCGCACTTCAGCGCTACACTCGGCAATATCGTAGCGCCACAGTTTCTACCGCAGTGGTCACCCCGGGAACGTACCAGAGCAGAAAAGAAAGCACAATAAAATCTTAGGTGTCTGCAAAGTGAACTTTTGCTGACCCCGTTGTCATAAAACGGATTATGTAGTGCAAACTACAAAAACTAAGTGGATTGATTGTTAAGGGTTGCAGCTTCATTCGAATCAGGGTTACTGTGGCTCGGTTCCAGTGGATGCAAGGTCTGTATCCCAAGGGCAAGCTACCCGACCAAGTTGTTTTAGTAACTTAGAACGCCTCCAACATATCTATAGACCTTTCCAACGCTTACCAGCCCTGCAAAAAATGCAGAGTCATTGGGCTATGGACGCAGGGTGTCTGACATTCTGCAGAAGCTACTGCACGTGCTCGAAACTACAGCCCAATAGACAAAGGTGTCAGCACGTAGAAGGCACGGGGCATTCACTGGCTGCCACTGCAAAGTCCGTGGCTACCGAGCACATTGCGGTGGCAAGTTTCTATGGCACTTTTGCAATGTACATTCCACACCATCGAGGTTATCAGTCTAAGCAGGTAAGTATGAGCTCATTCTGAGTGTGCGCTGTGAACAGGGCACTAAAATATGTCCAGTGGATATCCCCTACAGCAGCAACCATCCCACCTATCTGGCACGAAGCATTACCTCGGTTTACAAGTTCAGATTCATGCTTATAACCGCCGGCTGGAGCCTCAATAAGAGTGCCGAAATGACGCTGTTGCCAACACTACCTAGAGAGGAAAGCCGTAGTGTTGGATTTTCCATGCACATGCCAACACAGGCCAGCAAACACGCAGACTGGACATGAGCGCTGTGTCGTCATTCGGCTGGAAAGCCTGTTCAACATAGAATGTTCAGCACTACAAGCTTATTATCTAGACCTTGCCGTAGCCTATGGTGGCGGTTTTTGTCAGTAGAGGTCGCAGTTCTAGGTAGTGAAGCATTTAGAATGCGGTATAGTAGGAGTTAACAAGTTTAAAGTGTTGCGAACATTAGTGAGGTCTGTTTGCCCCTTGGCTATCTCTTTTCTTAAACTTCAACAGCTGCAACTACCCGAGAGAGACCTTTCTGCGCACCGCTGGCGCATGACGTCACAAGCGCTGGCGCATTACGTCGCAAGACTCTACTAGCGATTCCTCCTTGCTGGTGGCGACGGACCGCTTATGCGCGGTTAGCACAGTAGAGGGAGCACGTGCTGGAGACCAACGAGACCAGCCGAACCAACGCCAGTGAACTCATTCCAACGAGATCGCCGCGTTTGTTGACAAGGGCGCCGAAGAACGACTCGCGAAGCCGTTGATCATACTAAACCACATCCTGCGTCAGTGACTGCAGAGAGGCAACCTCACCTTCTCGTGGAAGATGCCCTCCATCCTGGGCTAGAGCACGGGGTGGACACCCGAACTAAAGTTGCATACCGATGGCACGGAATGCGAAGACATTCACGTGGATTCGCTGAACGGAACGGAGGCCGGACAGTGGCGTTCGTTCGGCAATCACAAGCCGAAGAGAGTTGCCGTGGACAGACACACACAGACTGAAGCCTTTTCACGCGTAGGTGGATGCCTTTTTTGTTGGCGAGCCGGCGCCTCCTATTCTAGCCTTCGATGGGCACAACACCAACCACCGTCAACAGCACACACGCACACACACACGCGCACCCATAAGAAAAACTGCGCACAACAAATAGATGCAAGAAAAGGTGACTCGCGCCACCCTCTGGCGATTCCTAGAACCAGGGGTTTTCTCATGTCCGAGTTTCGATTTCGCTCGAGTACTTCGCAAGATTTAAATAAGATAAAGAAAGAAGTTTATTTTTATTATAATTGACGCAATATAAAGTAGTAGTAAGAAACACGTACAATTTATTACGGGATGTTACAGATATTATGAATATTATTAACGACGCATTAGCCTTACTTTCGAACGCGAGCCAAGCCGACGGGGAAGCCATCGCGAGACTAGAGTTTTTCACCTTGGGGTCTCGGACGCGGGGACTCTGCGACTCTGCGGCGAGGAGTCTTGCATGGACTTGAAGCGCATCCGACCCGTCTTGTCCGTCTGCCGGAGGTACAGCGCCACCGTTCTCTTCCCTCTATTCAGCGGCTGGTTCATCTACGCCGACTACAGCCGAACCCAGAGGTGGAAGCAGAGCCGTGCGGCCACCAACTAGCCGAGCCCGTCGAGAAGAACAGTCCGCCAGCATGTCCTCCCTGCTAGCCACCTTCCTGCGCAGAGCAGCCTATCTCAGGGGCGTCCCGCTTCTCTTCGCAGCCTACGGCGTGGGCGTGTACTTCGACCGAATCGAGACGCTTGGGATGACCCGGTTCCGGGGCAAGAGTCAAGCTGTACGGCCGCGAGTACGGACCCGACGAGCAGCCGCCCTGGCCCTGAAGCCACCATAGAGCAATAAAAGAAGAATTCGTAGTTCTAACGTTCCTTGCGACGTCTCGGCGTCCATTCGTTCCATTTGGTTGCCGCAACGCTGCCCCTCGCAACGTGGTTCCGATCATGGCGCCTGCCGCGGTCTCAGGGTTGCTGGACTAAATCCTAGTCTTCGAAGTTGGGTCCTGATTTGCAGGGTCTGTTTAATCAAAACAGTGCACCCATTACGAAAGATCCCACGTCCAAAGGAATGCCGAGAACTGCCTGTAGCAGACTGCGTAAGGATCTCCCCTCTCTTCAGCATCACGTGGCAGGTGCTGCTGTGGGGCGAGAAGCAGCATACAGGAGGTTTCGGTAATCTTTTGCACAAGGCCCATAGACCTTTTCACAAGGGCGTCGCCATCTTGAATTGTAGCTTCCAGAATGGGCAAAAACATTGTTTTGCTGTCGCCAAGCCAATAGAAGGGATATAAGCGTAACCGTCACACATTCTCGTTTTTCCTCTACTCTATTTTTTTACTGTTCACAGGTTGAAACGTTTTATTATTTTTTTGTCGCCCATACTGGGATACTACCTATTAGGTGACTGGGGACGGAAAGTACACAAAAAAGGTCTATTGCTTCTCGCGACACTGACGAGCTTAAAACCACATCCGAAAAAGATTTGAGCCGGGAATGCTGCTGGTAGAAATACTACTACAACATGACTGCATTAAATTAGGGTTGCTCGCGTATAATCTGTCAGTTTTTGTTTAGACTCTGCGTGAGAGAAGTTGATGTTCCGATCAATGCCTCCTGTATTGGGGAGGAGGAGCTGACTCGTGACGCCCCAAGCGGTTAACTTTAGAGCTACACGGATGGGGACAACAAATACAATGACTCAGCGCTCGGCCGACTAACCGAACGCGGGCGTCGGCGTCGGCTGGAGTTCGTGTTCTCCGGTGAGGGGAAAAAGGGGCTCTTTTGTTTCCACTCCAGCCTGCATGAACAATGCAGCATGCACGATCCCAGCTCATCACAAAAGCCGAAGTGGGTCAAGCTCGCATTCTCCCGGCACTTAATGTCGCTTTGCCGATTGTTAGTACTTTTTACATTAAACTGTGCCCTGCACTCTATTGTAGAAGATGACATGGACATGACCATAAGGCCTCTGGGCATGTGCACAGGCCTTGTGTTGTGTAAACACCGAGCATGGGGACATGGATGGATGGATGAATACGGCTGAGCCCTTTGGATCGGGCGGTAGCTTACGCCACCTAGCCAATTTGTCTTACCATTTAAGCTTAGAATATTTAAATGTGAAAACTATATACACTCCGCACTGAACAGAAAGTGAGGCTATAAAACCCCCTTGCCATCAGTTAATAAGAAAATACCTAGTTTTCTCGTGCTTTCTGCCACCATTCACTTAATCTTTGCTTGGTAATCTCTACTGTCTTGTAATCCACTTTTCCTTCGCTGTCTCTAAAACCCAATGACTTTATTAAATCTATGTTGTCTTCGGTAGGCATAGGGTGAAGCCCTTTACAGTAGAGTATCAAGTGCTCAGCCGTCTCGTCCACCTCTCCACAAGCAGCGCACACTGTATCCATTTCCTGGTACTTCGCTCTGTATGTTCTGGTTCGCAAAACACCTGTCCTTGCCTCAAACAACAATGAGCTTCCCTAGAATTATCATAAATGCTTTCTTTGGCAATAACTGTTTTGTTTAATCTATAGCTTTCCAGAGCCCTCTTTGTCTGCATTCCCTCTAGCCACCGATCTCTTTCTGTGGCCTTAACTTTCTTCTTAACGGAGACCTGCTCTTCCGTAACCCCACTATAGCCTAAAACTTTCCTCTTAATTTCCTAGTGCGCTGTCTCCACTTTGTGTCTATACTCCTCATGTATAAAAGCTGAAAACCTTTCGTGCCCATTGCTCCCCATCCATTTGCCTCAACCGATCCTCAAATTCTATCTTGCTCGCAGCTTCCCTGCCCTCAAATGACGCCCATCCCATGTCTCCTTGCACTCCCTGGTTTGGCGTTTTGCAATGTGCCCCAAAGCCAGCCTACCTACTCCGCGCTGTTTTATTTCTAGTCTTGCATGCACTTCGGATTTCATGCATAGCACTGCGTTTCCAAAAGTTAAACCAGGCACCATGACCCCTTTCCAAATCTCTCTCACCACCTCATACCTGTTATAATTCCAAAGTGCTCTATTTTTCATTACAGCTGCATTTCTAGTTGCCCTTACCTATTACTGTAAAATCCCGTAAGGGCGCCCTCCCCGAGAGATCGCCCATCCCGTTTTTCTGGCTCAATATCTGTAACATAAAAATTCCGAAACAGCGCCCACCCCGATTCCCGTTGGACGTCAAGCGATGTCCGACGGGAATCGCGCATCAACGGCGCGATCGGCGATACCAGCGTGTCCGAGAAGCGAGTTCATAGCGGGTTCCCGCGTTTCTGTCTGCAATCTGCGCGCGATATCGGCTTCGCGTAACACGCTAGTTCCCGCGTGTATATTGCATCGTGAAATGCGAATCTGCTGCGTTCGCGATTGCGGTATCCGTTCCCGAATTCGTAGCAGGTTCCTGTATTTTTGTCCGCAATCTGCGCAAGCGACATCGATTTTTAGCTGTAACACGCGCGAGTTGTTCCCGCGTGTATATTGCATCGCGAAATGCGATTCTGTTGCGTCCGCGATCTGCGGTATTTGTTTTTGTGACGTGCAGACTTTGTAGCGTATTTCTGTGTTTTCGTCCGCGATCTGCTGCGCGATATCGGTTTCCGTGATAGCCAAGATTGTAGCGGGTTCTCCGCGTCTTTATTGCACCATGAAACTTGAATCTGCTGCGTCCGCGATCTCCGGTATCCGTTCCTGTGAGACGCGAGTTCTCGGCGGGTTTCCGCAAGTCCTTCACACCGTGAAACACGAATCTGCTGCGTCGGCCACTTGCGGTATCCTTTTACCGTGACACAGAGTTTGTAGCGAATTCCCGCCTGTTTATTGCATCGTGAAACGCAAATCTGCCGTGTCCGCGATCTGCGGTATCAGCTCCCGCGTCACGTGGTTTGTAGCGGGTGCTCCAGCGCTTATTAATAATTTTTGATAAAGTTTTGCTGTGGCATCCCGTAAAGATAGCCCACCCCATGTTATTCACCATTTATCTCTTCATGTTTGGGTGGGCGTCCTTACGGAGATAATTCATGACGAACTGTGCACTCCGCATACTTTTCATGCTCAGCTGAGGATACTGACTTGCTACTCATCAGCCATATCCATACTCCTAGATACTTGTATTTACTAGCTCTCTCCACTGTAATATACTGTATCTTCAGCCTCTCAACTTCATCATTGTTAAAAATCATGACTGCTGATTTTTCACTACTGAATTCTAAACCTAATTCCTCCCCTTCCTACCACAGATGCTCATTAATTCCTGTAAATCTATCCTGTTGTTAGCCATTAGTACGATATCATCTGCATACATCAATCCCGGTAAGGATTGCTGAATTTTTTGGCCTAGCTTACTGTATGAAAGGTCGAATCCAAGCCCACTCTTCTCTAGTCTATCCTCCAATCCTCTCAGATACAACATAAACAGCAAAGGCGATAACGGGCACCCCTGCCTAAGGCCTCGTCCTATCTCTATTTCCCCCGTTGCCTTTCCTTCCCATGTTATAATCACCTTATTATCTTTGTAAATGTTCCTCAATATTGTTGTTAGTCCTTCATCTAGGTTTAAGCTCTCCACTATGTCCCACAGATTCCTTTGGTTCACATTGTCATAGGCACCCTTGATATCCAGAAACGCCAGCCAGAGCTGTCTGTTTTCCTTTGCGCTATTTCTATACACTGTGTTAGAGAAAATATATTGTCCTCCAACCTTCTTTGTTTCCGAAACCGTTCTGTAACTCGCCCAGTATGCCCTCACAATCTACCCATTCCTCCAGTCGGTTCTTTATAATCTGCATTACCAACCTGTAAATAACTGGTGTCACGGTTATGGGACGATAATTCCTAATATCAGACTTATCTCCCCTTCCCTTATATATCATACTCATCTGCTGCTCATGTACGTCTTTTAACATATTAC
Source organism: Ixodes ricinus (assembly GCA_037355805.1). Taxonomy (NCBI): domain Eukaryota; kingdom Metazoa; phylum Arthropoda; class Arachnida; order Ixodida; family Ixodidae; genus Ixodes; species Ixodes ricinus. The sequence continues at coordinate 13,914 of JAZHYW010030265.1, forward strand.
TTCTCTTTTCTTTTGGGC
>JAZHYW010030266.1:0-26218 GCA_037355805.1 Ixodes ricinus
TTGCTGCCGGTGCCACGGGGAACAACAGAATATAAAGCCTCGTCTCTCACATTCGTATGAGTTGTCGGCCCTCGTCTTCCTACCTACGCTGGGAGTCGATTATATTTTGTGCTACACTGTCAAGGCTAGCGCAGTTTCCACGGTGCCGCAGCCTCGCACTGCTGCGAGCACACGTGGCTTCCTTTACGCCTCGTCTGCCTGTGCTCGCGCGACTGCGGAAGCTACGCTATTCGCGACTCCAGTAAAATGGACTGCAGCTAGCGGGAAACCGCTAAACTAGCCGGAGCGGGTCCTTTCACAATTTCTGCTCGTCTCTTGCAACTTCCGTGACTACATGTTGTCGCAGTTGGCGCGATGGCCACCGGAAGCGAGGGAAGTTGCGTCGGTTATTGACCGAGGATTAATTTCGACCGTCCGGGGATCTTTTGCCGTGCAGCCAAAATCTTGGCTTCACGGCGCCTTTCTCCGCAATGAGCTTCCGTCGCATTGCTGGCACCTCGGCTGGGATTCGAACCCACCAACTGGGGATCTGTAGGCTGGCACCTTGCCTTAGAACCACCGAGGCGGCTTGTTTTTACAGTGTCCAAAAAAGTAATCTCTCGAGCCTGACTGTCCTCGGTAGTTTTGGCAGCCAGAAATTTAAACGCCGCGACGATGGCGACACTTGCTTTCGCTTGCGCTTTTTACTGAACTTCAACGACCGATTGCCAGGAGTGCCACATCAGACAGCCGGACACTCCTGCTTTTGCAACGTCATTTGTTGCCACTTTTGGACCACTTTCGACGCATGGTTGGGACAGGACACTAAACGCAACGCCTCTTACAAAAGGAGTCCGACACTGGAGAGCTCGTTCGGAGCAAGCAGCGAGTAGGAACTGCAATCGATACAACAGAACCCGACTGTGAAGGTAGTGTTATGGGCTATCGTCGGTGCCCCGCTTCCTACAAACTGAGGTTAGCTTGTATTTAATGTCGATCTGAAGACTATATAGTGCACTTCGCTCTACATAAAGCAGATTCATCCCCATTTCGAATGGCGATCTACGGGTTCCAAGGAGAAAAAGCGACTACCGGTTGCTTACTTGTGCTTGCAGATTTTAGACAGGTGCAGGTTGAACAAGTACTGCTTATTTATGCACGCACCGAGCACTTTCTCGACAGGGGAACGGCGACGTGGCACAAGGCGACGAATGAACACTTGTCGTCGGAATATTTCCGAGGCAGCTCCAGAGAATGTGGCAGGGTGCTATGCCCTGGACATGCACGCATATCAGGGAGCATGACGGAAAAGTTATTAAGCCATGGATACTGATGACTGAGGACAGACAAACACAAACCTGTTTTTGTCAGTCCTTTTAGGTAACTCCTTCAGTCACTGGTTTTCATTGTGAATACACACACAGCCTGCATGCAATATCGTTCTACAGTGCTGGTGAATATTCTGCTTGCACACACGCCACTTCTAGCGTGCAAAATCAACAGCAAAGAAGGGTACGTTCCATCCGAGTGGGCATTTACTCAAAAGGCAATGGCGCTACAGCTGCAACCACGGCGAGATTAGACGTACCACGAGCTTTCTCAACCAGAAACTCGCGACACTAACCAAAATCAATTTCACGCCTGCAGGCACGGGGATAGCCCAGAGTTAAATGAGACAAAAGAAAAGAAAAGGGGGCGAATGGTCAACGAAGCATTCGTTGACCCACTGGACACACCCGCAGTCATCTTCAGAAGCATACACACAAACACAACAACAAACACGGGCGAAGATAGAAGCACCGAAGGGATAATCCGGGGCATCGAGGGGATGATCCCGGGCACCGAAGGACCATCCCAGACTATCCAAGGTCCATGCTGGTGGGCGGGCGCGGGTCGTTTCAGACGAAGTAGTGGGGCTTCTTGACGTTGATGCCGTACTCGTGCAGGTGCGGGGCTCAGATCCTCCATAGTGAGCGTGTATCGCTTGTCCTTGCTCGCCTTCTTGCTCTGTCCCGCGCCGCGCATCTTGCAGTGCTGCAGCGCGTCGTTGGTGATGTCCGACAGGAACTTCTGGGCCGCGAGCGAGACGAGGCGCACGACCCGCGGGTCGCTCGCCTCGAAGCCCGCCGTGTTCAGGTAGTGCGCCGTCACGGCGTCCGGCAGCGTCGGGCTGTAGTCTTCGAGCTGCAGCAGGAGTTCGGACAGCGACTGGCCCGAGGGGCTGCCGCGGCCGCCTCCGCCGCCACCGCCGCCCGCGCTGCCGTTGCTGCTCGGCTCTCCGGGGCTGCTGGCGCCGCTCTCCTGCTTCACGTGGTGGTGCGAGACATTCGGGTCCGCCATCGGGCTGCTCGGACAAGTTGTTTGAACTGTCTAATACAGGCAGCACTTGCCGCAGATCACGATTTCGCGAGTGTGAATAGCGACTTCAACGAGAGCGCTGCGTGGGTATGCGGATATGGCTCGAAGTCTTGCCAGTTTTGCGGTGTTCCCGATCTTGCTGTGGATGGTTCGGTGGGTTTGGCAGGTTTCGTGCGCTCAATAATATTGCTGGTTTTACCCAACGCGGGCGGTGGGCGTTATAGCTGCGATTTTAGGTTTCAGAATGCGTCAGTCGGTCGCATTGATGCGTTTTGCCTGTTTTCCGTGATTTTTTTGCCAGATTTTGCAGCGGCGGTGCAGCGGGCGCTAGCGTTCGGTGATTGCGATGCTGCAGCCGTTTCGCCTCATCCCGATGCATGCTTAAATGAAGCATAAACTTTTTATGAACATAATATAAAACCTAAATAATTAGATCTTAATCAGAAAAGATTATAAAGTATTTGTAATAGAATTTGTCATCTATAAAATAGACAAAAATTGCAAAAAATAGAAGGCAGTCGATGATGATGATAACTTTTAAAGCGGAGCCATGCGGAGCACTTGCATCTGGCTTGCGTTTCATTTGAACCGTTTGTTTGCATCTTCGGTTGTAGCTTTTCGGCTTCTCCTTTGAATCTGTGCTTTGAATGTCCTCCGAAGCATCCAGCTGATCTAACTGCGTGTGGGCCTGGAGACCGGTGGCATTGAGCGTGGTTTTAATTCAGGGAACGGACTCGCCCGATGACAACAGTTCCTCGTGTGCGATGTTCACGCGCTGTCGACTCCGACCCACACGGCTCCTGACAGCGGCAGCATGTGTCGGCGCTCTGCTCTGGCTCCTCGTACTGCTCGGTGGGTCTCATGTTTTGAGCGAGGTTCGGTCCATTATCTGATTGGACATCTAATCGCGAAAGAAGGAGAGGTGCATGCAAAACTGGAATGTTCATAGCCTCAGTTCACTGAACTTCTCTTAATAAATCAGCTAGACAAGGCCGTTAAAGGTGCCCTGCCCTATGGGAACCACTGGAACCGCATTGAGAGGGTTGCCATCATTAGAAGTATAGAAGGCAAAATGAAGAGGCGCATTGACTGAGAGCGGCTTCTGGCCAGCCGAAGCCTCTAATAATGCCCTGGCGTTGGCCGTGAGAACAATTTATGCGAAGTGTCTAGCGTTACGTCCGACGTAGCCCGGGCTACGTCCAAATCTGCCTTTCCTAGGTTCGGGGGAGAGATAGATGGGCGGGGGGAGGGCTAGGCATACGCGTTTCCAGTGTCCGTCGGACGACGCTAGCCACAGCGAAATTCATAAGCTCGTCAGAGTAACTCTCGGTGACGTGAAAATATAGTGCACGTGATTTTTCGATCACAGGTTATGCAAAATCAAATTCTAGGAGGACGATCGACCTGATTCGTATGCCAGGCGCCGAGGGCCGAGAAAATGCCGTCCGAGCAGTCAGACTCCGACCGAGCAAAAAGGGAGTTCGAGCGGCACATTCGATTCTTGCATCGTTTTGCATGATCATAATCGAAACATCACATGCACTAATATTTTTAGCCATAGAGAGTTACTCCATTTAACTCTTATGCACTTATTAAAATTGTTTCTCGCTACCACTGCTAGGGGATTATTTTTTGCTTCTGGTTGGCCAAAAGAGCACGTCACGCCTTCTACCAGCGTCTCGTGCACGCCCTGGCTCTGCCCGCTCCTCCCATCTCCATACATGGCTCTGACTCACTCTGCTGGCTCTAAGCATCCTAGATCCCTAAATCATGACGATACGAGGCCAATGTCCCTATTGAAAAAGCAATCAAAGAGTGCAACACACCGAGTTTATCTCTGGCGATGGGAGGAGCATGTTTCAAAACCAGGACCACTGTCTGCCAATAGCAAGCGAAGGATCCTCGCGCCTCCGACTGGTGGAACCGCCGAGTCAGGCACGTAGCCAGAAGGGAGGGGGGGCGGGGGGCATGGGGCCTGCGGGACCCCCCCCAAAAATCTTCCGTTTTGCTGGGGCCTCCTCTCCCCCCTCCCCTCATACAGCATTTTGCCATGGGCACCCCCCCCTCCCCCCCCGAAACAAAATCCTGGCTACGTGCCTGCGTGCGCTCGAGAGCTGTTGACGAAACACATCACTCCCGCAAAAAAAAGAAAACAAGAAAAAACTGTGCATTGTTTTTTTATGATTACTGCAATATTATGTTCCCTCCGCAAAAAAATAAAAATTTTCAACTACTCTTTGTTTTTATCACCTACAAAAGCATACACATTTTGTAATAACAGTATTTCCAATCTCAATGAAATGTCGCATTTTCATTGGTCACATGTCGTCCTGGCTGTTGGAGCAATGCTCCCCCATCACCGGAGACGACCTAGGCATGTTCGATCTTTGATTGGTTTTTTAATAAGAAAATTGGCCGCGCATCGTTATCATTTTTGAATTTCTAGGATGCTTGGAGCCCACAGAGTGAGTTATTATCATATTTAGGCGACCACAGAAACCTCCTCAGGACACCCAGGGAGGCCGTGGGGTAGGAAGTTCTACACGTGGTACACACCTTTTATCCGCCACCTTTGTGGTCGATAGCAAGGCTTGCTATGGAGTCTGGTGATAGGGCCGACATGCTTGAAAGGGACGTCACGTCAGCCTCCATTATGTGTGCTTACTGCGCAGCACATACTTTCTGCGCATGGTGGATCTTATGCTGTAAAAGGAGCCTGAAAAACCGACCCCGGCACTCGGAGACCCGAAATTTTCGCCAAGTGTGCGTTCCACGGGTCATTTTTACCTCGTGAAATTTGAAAGCACAGTTCTCTTCCTGTGAAAGGACGAGAGTAACAAACTTGTCAAAGTCAGCGATGGACGTGTTTGCAGACGACCGAATTAGCAATGACTAACTTGTGGTGCCATCTTTCAATGTTGAGAGCAAGTCGTCTGCTTCTTGCGCAGGAGTTTCGATGATGCCAGAAAGACGCCGAGGCTCCGAGTGGCTCTGAATGAAGCATAGCGGGTAGACCTCAAAGCAAGGTGCCTTGAGGTCTACCCACTATCCTTCATTCAGAACCAATCAAAGCTCGTTGTTCTGACGCCACCACAACCCCTGCCAAAGAAGCGGACGAAGTTGCGCTCTGCATAGGCAAGGCAAGCAGAAGACTCACTCTGTTGCCTGCTGGATGTCCCTAATTGGAGATTGCGCCACAAGCTATATTCATTGCTAGTTCGGTTGTTTGGAAATATGTCCGCACATTGACTTCGGCAAATTTGTCAGTCTAATTGGTTCAGAAAGAAAACTACACCATGCCTTAAAATTTGACAAGGTAAAACTGACCACCTCAATGCACGGTTCGGTGAAGGTTTGAGCTATGTGCAGACGTCTGTTCTTTCGGCTCGTGCTTCAGCGCAAGTTCCTATGTTTTTTGCACCGTGGAAGTTGCTTTTCTCGGCAAGAACATGTAGGTATATGACCTAGAATTACCACCAGCCTGTGCGATGGCACATTCGAGCCACGTATGTATCGCTATAAAATCTGTCTATCTTATCTGCATGGATACAGTCATAACTTCCTGTGTCATGGAACTTTCCAAGAACTTTCATGGCAAGGTTACTACTGCCCATTTTCATTCTGAATACTGTTTATCAAGCTCATTACATCATTCTTTGCCATTTACAGTGACGACGGAAGCGATGCCTGGTCCCATCACGTGAAACTGAGAGGTACTGGAGAGAGCGTTGCGTGCACTTCATTGTAAGTTGCTTGCAGGGGTCATAGCTGTGGAACACTACCTGTCACGTTGGTGCTGTTGGTCTCGTAACATTTAAAGCGGCCGTGCAATGATACTGGGTTGGGATGTTGCTCACAAGACACAAGCTTATTGGTATTAGTGACCCAGAAACACTCGGAATGTAACGTCACCGACCAAGAAGCTCCTTTGTCTCAGTGTAATGTTTCAAGGATAAAAGCGGACTTTCTCTTTAAGTCGCTACTTAGTAAAACTCAATGACATTGTCCCAGGGATTGCAGTGTTGTTGTAGCCACGGGGATTACCCATGGTGACGTCATTCAAATGGGGCTTATAGGCTGGACACAAGCGTGGAGTGAGCACTTGATGCCTCGATGAGCATTCGGCTACTGGCTCGTGTCCAGTTGCTGCCATGACGGGAATAAGCTAAACCCTAACAATCTCTGGAGCTCAGCGCGTGTCCTGTGCCTTGCCAACCCCAGTGCGTGGCTACGAGGAACATTGTTGGCACATAATTGGCACCAGATCGTGTGGCCGCTCGGTCTTGCCGCGAGTTGTGGGGCACTGCTAATTTTTTTACAATTTTGTTCAGGGACTAGTTGCTATTGTCTGGAAGAGAAAACTAGTGCCTGTTGCTTAGGTTATTCATGTCAAGGATCGATTCCAATGGTATTTGGCGGAAATAGAAAAACTGCGGCACCGTCTCTTTAATTGCGTAAGGCTTTGCGCACAGTTCTGTTGTACGACTTTACAGCAAGGGGGCATTCCTTTACTGACCATTGTTTATTACTGGTAACTGAGAGATACGTGAATGGTGAGATATAGACCCTTTTAACCTCTGGCCTTGGTGTTGTTCTGTTTTGCTTCTCTGCCAACTTTCAGTGGCTCTGAGGTAAAGCGTCGCCATACAGGTCGGATTCGAATCCTGGCTGAGGTGTTCGCATTTTAAAGACCTGTTGTGGACAAGGTGCCGTACGCAACTAATATTTCGGTGGCACCTCAAGAGGTCCTCACGGGGCCCAAATTACCTCGTCCTCAACCCTCTGCTGGGGCGCTCCTGATGCCCTTTGTTAATTTGGCACGTAAACACCGAAAATTGACTTCATCTTTTCGTGCTTCTTAGGACCTACGAGAAGGCACATTATGGATGTCTATGCTGTGACAAGTGAGGGTATTATTTTAATTTTTTTTCAGCTCGTACACATAGTATATGTATTGCAAGCATTTTGAACACTTGCTTGTACGTACGTGACTGAGGGTTGTGGTTTGTACAGCTCAGCGTTCCGATAACGAGCACTGTACACACGTTGCCATGCCTCTGAACTTAATTGTGGTTTTATGCAGAATGCAAATGTGATTGAACTGCCATAGTAAAGTGGTAATTTGAGCTAGTTGGTACATCACTACTACTTTTCTCTCCCTCCGACGTTTTGTGCGCTGTTTAATCTTAGTGATTGAACCGCCATATTTTCCAACATTGGAAGTCGAGTAGTGAGTTAACCTATCGCAGCTTCCACGGCTTTAACTTTATGCAGCTTTACAGGACGATGTAGCCAAGCTACTGACAGCACGAAAACGCCAGAGAGACATTCCAGTTGACCTGGCTCCAGCACGAGCCTTCTACCTTCGATAACGTTTCGCCGTCTTGCGAGCCTCGGCCGTACATGTGCACCCAAAGCATAGTGAAAGGCAATGAGCGCGTGTTGGAAGTCATTCGAAAGACACGCCATTCTTACCTTGTCAGGAACTGTATGTTACATTTGAAAACATAAGTATGTGTTTTAACTTCATCACCGTTCAGCTCAAGTACCTGTAACTTAGTAACTTGTCAAGAGTAACTTTTATCCTCCTGGAAGCTGGCACGTTTCCTAAAACATTGTACGCCATTTCGACGAAATGATTCAAATTCGCTATAACCTAGTGCTTCTGGACGAGTTTTAGAGTAGATGGTAGCGCTCGTAAAGGAGGAGAACTGGACACCACTGAAGCGCTACCATCCCAGGCAAGATTCAGTCCACTTCCAGCTGGATTATGGAACCGGAAATGAGGCAGTCCAGCTGGATTCCAGCTGGACCCAGCTGGAATCCAGCTGACTGCCTCAGTTCCAGTTCCTTAATCCAGCTGGAAGTGGACTGATTTTCGCCTGGGATGTATTCTCAAATTCAGCACCAACTTGCCCAGCAAACGGCACTGTTCCTCAATAAAGTATTGTTCGGTAGGCTGATGAGCACCACCACATTCGTTGTGCAGAGAGCAAAGCTAGGAGCATCCGGCCCCAGCGGGGACTGCTTGTCAGCCCTGCACAAGCTAGCGGACGGCGGCCAAACGCTGCCCACGATCTATGCCATAACCCCGACATACAGCCGGCACGTCCAAGAGGCGGAGCTCACAAGGCTTTCCCACACCTTCCGCCTGGTGAGTGAATAAATGGACGAATGGTAGCTAGTGGCTGGTGATCTTTATTGTGTCGGGCAGTAGCTCGTGCCACCTGGCCTTGGAACATTTACGGAGCTGCCATGTCCCCAGAGTACTGCAAGGACAATGCAAAGTAACTGAATGGTGGAGCCAGGATATCGCTGGCGGAGGGGCAGGGCATATCTTTTTGCTCTGGATTCGCGAACTGTATATCTTGCGCTGAAGTGTGAGGAGCGGGAAGGCTCTTAAACCTTAGTTCATTGTGTGTGCCACTTAGACGTGTACAGTTGCATTCTTTTTATAACGCATGCGCCGTTTCAAGGCGAGCGTGTACAAGCAGACAACTGATGATGCAGCGCGCACGCGTTTCTGAGGGAGTCGGGAGATGCACAGTGGCGCATGTGCGGTGAACCACTGCCTCGTGTCGTCGCACCCCTCGCGACTCCTGCAAGAGCGACGGTCACTTCTCTGCAATACTTTTAGTCAAAAATTCGAGACTGCCGCGATACTCTGCTCCGCAAGCAGAGCACATATGGTTACTCTGGAACGACGATGGTACCCGTGACATCTGCCAGCGGCTCTCTCGTCCACCAGGTCCCCCAGCTGCACTGGATCGTGGTGGAAGACGGGAAAGAGCGGACGGAGCTCGTCGGCGACCTCCTGCGACGCAGCGGCGTCGCGCACACGCACCTGCACGCGGCCACTCCCCCCGAGCAGGTGCTGGCTCCGGGGCAGCCCAGCTGGCTCCGCCCCAAGGGGGTCCTCCAGCGCAACCGGGCGCTGCAGTGGCTAAGGGACACCCTCCCGAGGGGGTCCCCAGGCGTTGTGTTCTTTGCAGACGATGACAACACCTACGACCTGCGCCTCTTCGAGGAGGTGCGTGTGTGCTTGCACCACGTTCAGTCAAGCTTATTGTACCTCAAAGGCATTTCAAATGAAATGCATTGCATGAGGGGAATCAAATGACATATTATGCAGATAGCAGAAGAGTGATGACAAGATAAATAATAAGGAAACGCAAAACTACCAACTAATAGGACGGTTATCAAAACGTAACATGTAGAAAAAGTATTAACAAACAAACATGTTAAAGATAAACACTTTTCAGGTGTGCCTTGCAGAGTTCACGCGAGTGTCTTCCGGTTAGATTCACGTATTATGATTCTGGAAGGGAATTCCAGTTAGTAGTAATAGCAATAGGAAGTGGGGAATTTTGGAATTTATTAGTTCTCACAAATAGAGGTTTAATATTTAGACTGGTCATGATGCATGGAGATGTGAGGTGGCGGGTGACAGTTGGTTTTTCGAAAATCAGAAAAGTAATAGTAAATTTTGTGAAAAAAGGACAAGACGAGCAAGTTGAGTTCTTTCAAATAGACACTCTTTAGGCGAGGACACGCAGAGCGGCGAGAGCTGTGGCACGATCGACCATGATGAAGTCCTATTGACACGCCCGAGAGGCCTATGCCGGCAACGTCTTCGCTGGCCATACAGCACAACACAAAAAAAAAAAAAAAAAAAAAAATGCACAACTTCTTGTAACGCCGAATTAGAGCACAGCTCTTGAGGAGGAGGGGAAGGCACCGGGGGGGGTGGTCACGTGGCCTGGGGTCACGTGACCTCAAGGGGGGAGAAGAATTTTCCGCTAAATTTAGCGGGGAAACTTGTCCGCTAGATTTAGCGGGGAAAATTTTCCACTAAATTTGGCGGGGAAAATATTTCGCTAGATTTGAAGGGAAAATTTTCCGCTAGATCTAGCGGGGAAAATTTTCCACTAAATTTAGAGGGGAAAATTTTCCGCTAGATTTAGCGGGAAAATTTTCCGCTAGATTTAGCGGGAAATTTTCCGCTAGATTTAGCGGGGAAAATTTTCCGCTAAATTTAGCAGGAAAATTTTCCGCTGGATTTAGCGGGAAAGTTTTTCCGCTAGATGTAGCGGAAAGTTTTTCCGCTAAATTTAGCAGGGAAAATTTTCCCATCATGCATTGAGCGGTTACGCCGACGGCAACGCCGCTAAGCCGGAAATGGGCGCCTAAGGGCTGCGCTCTAAAAAGTGTCTCATTGCTGTGGCACCCGGTTGTGTGCGCTTTCCCTCGGTGATTGTGCTCTGACCTCGACGGATGCTGGCTTGAATTATGCGCCGGAGATCTCTCCATTTCAACACGTTCATAAAATTGTTCTTGCTGCCGTCGAGGCACGAAACCAGGGTCAATGGTGATGTTGTGCTAACCAACAGGCGTAGCGCAAGTGCCATGTTCTGCAAGGCATAACACACCCTAAAAAACAACTTTAAAGACAAGCGTGTCTCCCATAGAAAAGCAAGGCAAACCGGGCCTACAATAGGCTACCATTAGCCGCTTGAAGAAGAGTCATCCGATAGTGCCGCTTGCAACCAAGGCAACGAGAGGACTTTATCTGCTGCGACGCATGCAGTGTCCGCTCCCGCGTATATCTTGCACTTTGCGCTCGTCTTCATGCATCCTCCGGAGTTCTCTCTGCATTCCTTTGCACCCCCACCGCATTTCCCAAATCATGTTCATGTTCTGACAATAGACCCATCCTAAAGTTCAGTCTGGCCACATTGGCCACTGTTATTGTGTTTGGTATGGCATCTGTGCCATACTGATGGTGGCCTTCTGGTGACAGATGGAGGAAGAAGCTTAGAGACGTGCCCACGTGGAATATGTGAGCCCGGTAGAGTTGAGACGTTATAGTTAGGGCTAAGACTTACCGAATTTAACCAAAGAATGCCAATAGATATCTGCCGATATCAAAAATATAAACTTGGTTAAAACCGAAAAGCACTTGCAGTAATATCTAGAGATGCCGCAAACTTTTTCGAACCAAAGGTTCGAAGGGTGAACTATGGGGTTCGAAAGGTTCGAGAAGTTTCGGTTTGGCAAACTTTTTGCACCAACTCATGTTTACAAACAAACCGGAGCGCCCGGAGCGCGCCCTAGCGGACGCCACCGGCGCCGCGCATGCGCGATGGGGGTGTGGGCAACAAGCTCGCCGCGTCGCCCATAAACACACCATTGAAATGCGATGTTGTCGGCGTCAGTGTGAGTCCCCCTGCCCTTTTCGCGTTCGAATTGTTGGTTCTACGTCTTCCTGACGATGTCTGACTATCTTGAGCGGCGTCAGCGAAATTACTGAGGCTCGTTACACCGCAAAACTTCGCGTGAATAATGTGACATGTGACGATTCATTCCGCGTGGACGCCGCAGAATGTACGCTAAAGCCTGATTCGCATGATGAGATTTCGCTTCTGAATTTTCAGTCGCGACGCCGCTCGGGCTGCTAAAGCGTGAACCGTAGCTGAGATAATCGACGTCGATACTGAAAATCGCAAGCAGAATCGGACCAACTGAATTAGGCATAACAAGTCGGTGATGGTCACTGGTAACAATGATCAACATCTCCTTGTATATACTGTTTACGTCGAGCCTGTTACCAACCTTCAAATTTATAGTCTTTTGAGGCCTGCATACTTCTTATCGCAAGTACCGGGCCAACATTTGGTCTACGGACCGGCGTCGTCTAAGAGAGCAGACGACAAGCAGAAACGTTTGAAAGAGCAGACGACATTTCGAACAATCAGGCGGCCGTTTGAACTTGAAGGCGCACTGAACGTAGTCCGCAGGTGGCTCCGCACAACTTGACGGCTTTCTGACGTTCATGCTGGAACAAAACAAATAAATCTGATGACCACAAGTTTCCGTGAATTCAACCCAAAGTGCTTCCCGCCCAAGCAATCGTTGTCCGACGGCGTCTGCTTTTTCCTTTTCACGGCACATATCCAGATTCTCGGACGAACCAGAGCACGTGAAAACTGACCTTCAAACCTTTCTCGACACTTTTGGTACGGTCCCAGGCGCGGCGTTTTGACGAGAAGGCAGGTTTTTGTCTGGTTCCTTTCAAAACAACGCAGGAATACACGTCTGGCATGGGGACTTCTGCCCACAGCCCCAGACCGGAAGTGCGACCGACGCGCCACCACCGCGCCGTGACGTCACAGAGATGAGTTCGTGTATAAATTGTATTACTTGGGGTTTCCAAACTTCTTAATTTGAAAATTCGATTATTTCGAACTTAATGCATTAAGAAATTCACGATTAACAAACCTTCGAAAATTCGACGATTTTCCAACTTTCGAATTTGTTTCTTGAAAAGTTTGAAAAGTATTAAACTTCCGAACCTGCCATCGTGAAAGTTCGGCAACCTGTGAATCTCATCAGAATTCAAAATTTAGTGCCGAAGCTTTTATTCGTTGTTCCTAGGCGGACACAACTTCACACAACTTCTTGCCTATTTTGCCTGTTGTTGGCGAGCTCCGACTGAAGTCGACTGCCCCGGCCCCGATTGCCCCAACTTCGTTGTTTGTAGCTTCGGAGAGCGAGCAAAGTGTGCGATGCAACCGCTGAGAAAAGCTCTGCCTTCAGCGCCAGCTTGCTGCTTTCCGCGATACTTTGGTTGCGCTTGCACGCTCGTGTTGGCGAGGGCAGCAAACGCCAGTGCAGAAAAAATGCATTCAAAGTGTCCAGATGTCTATCTATCTTTTGTGTGGCACAAAGCACTGAAAACGAGTTGATGAACCTAATAATTACATTCTTCAAAATTAGTTTTTTTTTTGCACAAAACAGAAGTACTTCTCTAGGCAAAGCCCACCCTCAAAGGAATACTGGAACGAAATTCAAGCGCCTATTATGTAAGGATAGCTGCTCCACGCAAGTATGGCTGCAAGCTGTGTGGGAACGAGCCCTGTTGAAAGAGATTCTTCTTTTCCTGCGCCTATTCAACTCCGGGGAGGGGCAACTAAAACGGCCAGGTTGTAGCGCACCTCGAGAGCTCCGAGACGGGCCACGTCTTTGGACATCACGTTTTCTTCACGGCCAAGGCTACATAAAAGCTGGCGTGGTTGTCGGTCCCGCCACTTGTAGCGTCTGACACACTCCAACCTGGCCGTTTAGTCGGCCCTCCCCGAACTGTTACAACCGCTGTGCAACTATTAGAGCTGTTGAACTATTACAATGACGAATGGGTAAATGAAGAAACCTATATGCATGCAGACCAACTCTGAAGCTCCGAAAATGGAGAATAATCGACACTACTCACTTGGCACACACGGTTCGGTCTGTTTTAGCTTTGTAAGACAGCCAGCATCAATAATATGAAAAAAAGTTTTATCACTCGGCCTGATTGAAAATTGAGGGCTTGAGGGACCTCAGGAAGGCCTTCAGGGACCCCGAGGGGTCCGCGGACCCCCATTTGTGAATGACTGTGCTAAGAAATACAATCAAATAAAGTTCCCATGTTTTTCTTGTTTTTTTTTTGGATTATCAGTTTTTTGTTGGCATTGTGAGGGACCTGACTGTATAGGCACATTACAATACATATCCGTCTAATATATAGGTATTGCAACGCAGATGCGTGACACCCGCACAGTCTCGGTCTGGCCCGTGGGGCTGGTTGGGGGCCTGGTCGTGGAGAAGCCGCTGGTGCGGGACGGACGGGTGGTCGGCTGGAACGCCGTCTGGAAGCCACACCGGTGAGGATCGCTGCCCTCGTTTTGTGCGGAGTTGCCGTGTTGGGGAGAGAGGCTCCACGGTGGTCGTCATGCGGTAATCTCGGTAAATTCTAGAGCACTTGAGGGTTGTTTTTCAGAGATGTTTGGTTGCAGTCTCGCTGCTTTGCGGTGCTCTGCCACCACAGGGGACAAAAATAATGGTGCGTTGTGCGAGACACTGTTCGTCAAACCGCACAGTCTTTTCTTGGCAGGAACTGTTTTGATAGGCAGGCAAGTACACAGTGATGGCAATCTATCGATAAATTGACTGAATACTATTGCGATCATTTTTAAAAATTCAGTAGGTTTCCCAAAACTATTAATCATATCAAAATCGATTGATAGCCAATTATCGATTATTGACTCGAGTGACTAACGATACTGTCAATCGTCAATCGATTCTGTATACATTGTGTATGTATACAATCAGTATGACTGTATATACTATCAATCGATACAATCAGTCGATACAATCAATATTTAAATTACATCCTCTTACGTTTAAGGTGCAACCCCACCGTGCATGACGTTTTGGTGCTTTTTTGACGGCTTATAACTTTCTTTCTATTTATCTTACAATTATAAAGTTAATGTCAAATTAAAGAGCTGTCTTTCAACAATACTTTAATGTCTCTATATTATGATTATCTTCAGTTGTTAGTTAATTATTCAGCTCTTAATATACCACAGTCTCTAATATTGAAAAAAATATTTCTCGAGTTATAACGTCCCATCGTCCACAATATTTTACGTGAACGTTCGGTTGGATGTAATAAATTAAAAAAGTAAGCAACGAACTGTACAAATAATGTATATTTTAAAATAAAAAATAAAGTTTAAAATGGTATTATTTCATGGCACTATAAAAACGGAATCACGTCAACTAACCAAAATAACGAGACATTAAATTATGAAGCATCCTTCGATATTACATTTTCCAGAACTTTCATATTGATATATTACACGTTAAGAATGTTATAAGACCTCAAACTTTTCCCATTCAGTTACGGCAAATTGTAGTTTCTTAATATAAAATACAGATGGCGACACGTGTTCAAGAACAGCTTGATGTGCATTTTCCGTCGTGTGCCGCTTGGAACGCCACGTGAAAGACAGAGAAAGCGTCAGATGTCAGGGTGTCAGATGCCTGGATGCCTGCAGTGAGCGAGCCAGAGATGTCAGAACAACAAGCGCGAGGCTGCGGGTGCACCACCGCTATTTTTGCGCGCGTTCTACTGTGCGTCGGTACACATGCCCGACGCGATCCAAATGAAATGGACGCCATGAAATGCATTCTGCCATTTCAGATTTCGCCACGCATGCGAAAACATTTTAATGTTTTTATCACTTGCAAAAATCATTTTCGCAACCAAACTATGCTTGTCGGAATGGTTTGACTATATTTTGTTTCAAAAACCACCTCGGTGGCTCTTAAGTGGCAATGATATTAAAACAAAACACAAAACATTAAATCGTCTCAGTGTCTCTGAGCCAACGCGCTGGCCCATGAATTCATATTTGTCGGGTTTAAATATCGGCCGAGGTGCCCGCAATCCGACGGAGGCCAATCTGAGATTTCGGTTGCGCGTCAAAAGATCTCCAGTTAGTCAAAATAAACCCGCATTTTTTTTATTGGAGCGTTGTCGTGTCCGCGTAGTGATGGCAACTACAGCCCGAATACTTATGAGTTTAATATGACCCAGAAGAGCCTCAGTGCCTAGCTTGCGCCATCGGTAGCTCGCAGTTCCAGAGTGCGCGCTCAGGGATCGCGCGCTCAGGGCAATGCCGATCTTCGTCCTTTATGCGCGAGTGGCGCCGCGCTGGACATCACACTCCTTCCCCCTCTAGATGCCGTCGCCATATCTTTGAGGAGGTCGCCTTTGACGTTGAGGTCTAGCGGAACTGTTTGATGGAACCAAGTCGGCATTGGGCTGCACTTCAGCTTGAGCCTCTGGGGCACATTGCTGTTCTGCTGGTGACGGTTCCCTCAGTCGTCGGAATGGTCCACTGCGCTGGTAAACTTTGTGGGCCATTACTGGTCTTCGCTGTCGAAGATGATTCTGTGACAAAATGTCTCGGGTGGTCTGTTACCGGGTTCCTTATGTGATCTTCGTGTCGTCGTACTGTGCCTTGGTCTGTTCTGATGATCCAAGAACGAGATCCAAGTCTTCTTATGATTGTTCCTTGGATCCACGACGGTTTTCCTGTAAAGTTCTTAACGAACACCCTCTCGGTTAACAGAAAGATTTCTGGGAGACTTGGCTGTTCCTGGTGTATCCCATGGCGTCGTCGGTCGTTGCCATTCCGGAGAAGGTGCTTTGGGCGGTGCCCGTTGATGCTGTTGGCAATTGCTGCACGTTCTTGCCTTGGCTTCGATGTCTCTGTCTACACCAGGCCACCAAACGTAACCTCGGCAGCTGCCTTCATTGCCACCATGCCTCGATGACCTGCGTGGAGTAGCTCGAGGACCTGAGCTCTGGCTGCACTGGGAATGACTACCCTCGTGCCTCGCGTCAAGCAACCGTTAAGTGTCGACAGTTCAGTGGCGATACTTTTGTACAGCCTGCACTCGTCCTTGCTCAACTCTCCCAGATTGCCGTGATGTATGGCCTTGTAGACGAGTGCCAAAGTTTTGTCTTGCGCTGTGAGCGCTGCAATGCGTTCTGGGCAAAGTTAGAGTTTGCTCTGCCCAGCGGCGGCTGTTTCAGAAGGGGCACAACACATGTATTTCCGCTTCCCCCCCCCCCTCAGAGAACTGGGGGGGGGTGTCAAGCGCCCTTCTTGCCCCCCGGTTGGTACGCCGTCTACTGCCCGTCAAGCTACTGTCAGTGAGCTGCCCAGAAAGGTAATTTCTCTAGTCGCTTGCCCTCTCACAACTAACAAACAACGTCAAGTCGCTCGGGAAGATTAATTTGGATGCCGCCTTCACTTTTTTTAACGCTTTTATTGTAGAGAAGAGCAAAAGCCGCGGAGGTAGCAGTCCGTCGACTCGAAGCACGCTCAAGATGAACGACGCAATCAGGTGCAGGCGCGGCGCGCCCGGCACGCGCTTCTTCCGTACACGGGTTTCCAGGCACAGCGTCGCGGATGAGTGCAACGGCGCGCCGCCTTCGTCTAAATGCCTCCCCCAAATGGGCTTCTGTCGGCGCAGCAAGACCACAATAGCACCAAGGCTCTTTTTGACTTTCCCTACCCTACCTCCGACTCCTATTTTGTGAAAGGAGTAACGACCGTCTGCGGGTGTTCTCATGAGAATCAGAGAAGGCCAAGCTGCGTTTCCATTCACTCCGCCTATACTCCGTTTCATCGCACCCTTGGACCGCAGCGAAAACTACAAACCAACTGAGCCGATTCAGTCCTGCGGAGGTATCCCGTGCATAAGGACCTTGTGCGGCTCTGCGGCACTTCCAAATGTCACCTGGCGCTCAACGTCTCCGCGGTCCATCGGAACGCGAAACAGTCATTCGTTGCGTCTCCCTATACAGGAATATGCAAATTGAGGTCGCTGCCAATTCAAGCTAAAAAAATAAAGAAAAGAAGTGGGCGAATTGAAAGAAAAGTAATATTAGGTCCTTTATTTTAATCGTTCCGCTAAGCTTAGGGCTCACTGGCAAAGCGGTGGTGGCGGGGAAATGACCCAGGGATGGTCGCACAGGCAAATTTGTTCCCACGATGCATAGTTTCATTTTTGAGACATATAATATTTTATTACTAAGACCCGGTTATGTGTATTTTGTGCTGGTAGAGTGCAGCTACTGATCTCAAGGTCTGAAACGATGTACGATGCGCTAAACTTGAGGGATTCGGCTGGGCCGCTATCCTGGGGGGGGTATGCTGATCGAGCTACGACGAGAACGAGCTTTCTGAGTGATACCGCTCGTAGGACGACCAAGCTTGTCGACTGCCCCGGACGATACGTAGACTTTGTTCAAACTCGGGGTCCTTCATTCGCAAAAGTAAGCGTGGAAGGGAAGAACTGTGCTCCTTTTCCCCTCAGCCGGAACCCTTGGAAGGTGTTTCTTATGTGCGGTAGACCGAGCAGTGAATGGAACTTGCAAAGTTTGGAGATTATTCTGAAAGAAGACACCGTAACTAAGCAGGCGAGCTGGTTAAGCAGGTGAGCTGGGAAAGACAAACACAAACATTTCAAACTCAGCAACTCACATTTTTGTTCACCTTTTTAACTTCTTTTAAGGCTGAACTCCGCGGAACGAGTTATGTGACGAATAACTGGCGAACGCCGCCCGACGGCACGCTCGCTTTGCGCGCGACGTAGCAGCAGCCACTGTGTTGATTCCACGCGCAGAGCAAAAGCCGCCGGGCAAAATTCGTCGGCCACCCGCAGCATATTCGTCCCATGGAGTTCAGCCTTTATACAGCCATCCCAGCCTGGCATTCTTCCCCCGGGTTTTGCTACACGCCTCGCCCGTTATCTAAAGGCCTAAAGGGCTTTTCCCCCTCTCTAGTCCCTCCAAGTCATTTGGAAAATAAAGTTATTATTAAAGGTCAATCTGTTGTACCGAACTTCGGGGCGGTTCACAGACGAAAAAGAGAGCGGACGAGCGTGGCGTGCATGCTTTCGCATTCACAACTCATAATAAATGCTTAGGTGTACCTCGAGCTTTTTTTTTTTTTTTTTACGAAGGGTCTGTAACCCAAATAAACCTCTAAACACGATCTTTCCTAAGAAAAATCTAGGGAGTTCATCGTACAAATTCACTATTTGGTTTATTTTATTTTTGTTTGTATTGTGTCCAGAAACAGCCGAGGCCTTAGTACTGGTACACACTCACACACAACATACAATAACTTTAAAAAGAAATACAAAGAAAAATGTCATACTACTATTCCTAAAACTCAACGCAGAATACATAGTCTCTGAAAACAAAGCAGTATTGCTTTTCTCTGTTTTTTCTTTTTACTTTCGGTTTTGTTTGCTATGATGACGTCACACAATTAACACGACGATGGCGGCGGGTCACGTGCTTACCTCCCCCCCCCCTTTCTCCAAAAACAAAGTTTTGCCGACTGTTTTAATTTTTAGCGTATGGAGCGCATACGTGGAGTGCTAACGCCTGTTTGTGCCTACATGACCGCCACTCTATAGTGGCGCACCCTGGTCTGTGACGTCATTTGGAGTTCCTGGATCGCGGCAATTAAACCCGACACCAATAACGTTATGAAAAATTATATGCAGAATATTTGCATATCCTACATTTATTTGGTTTATAGCGATGCCATATTCGTTTGCGTTGTTCAGAAAAATAAAATATAAAATAACACAATTTTTAAAAATCTTTTGTAGCGTTAGCCAGCACTGGCTGAGGTTGAGCAGTTTCCGCGGCTCTCATAATGAGCCGTACTCCAGCCGCGCAAGCGCGAGGAGCAGTGACGTCACACGGCGCACAGCTGGCGGGTAGGAGACCGCCGTCGCCGCAGGCTCCGCTGCCACCGCGCGCGCCTCGCCAATCTGCGCAAGCACGAGGAGCAGTGACGTCACACGGCGCACAGCTGGCGTGCCGGGCCGCCGCCGCCGCGGGCTCTACCGCCACCGGACGCGCCTCGCCGGTCTTCGCTTTCCAGAGGAGTGACGTCATAGCCGCGGCAGACGCACTGGCGCCGCCGCGTGCCCAGCCGTGTGCCTCTCGTTGCGCAGTAGCCAAGCCTGACGCTGCACCGGAGCTGCTTGATAGCGCCTCTCATTTTGTGCGCATAAGCTCACGCTACGTATATCCTGGCATAGCCGAGCTAAGCCACCGCAATTTTTTAAACGCGTTTTCCAAAGAGTAACATTTATTGTCTGAATCAGAAACTCCTTTATGAAAACGCTGAACTTGCATTGGTTCACTGTAATCGCGCAGCTGCACACTGCTCATATTCACACAAAAACAGGGTGTTTGGCTGCAAAACATGTCGGTCAGACCTCAAGCGACATTCGAACCCCTCCCCTCTCTCCCCCCACACACAAACACACACACACACACACACACACACATATATATATATATATATATATATATATATATATATATATATATATATATATATATTGTAGTATTCTCGCTCACAGCTTGTCCCGAGAAAGGAAATATAGTTCTCGCATCTGGAAGCTCCACTCTGTCAAAGTTCTGCCGGTGCCAGGAAGCAGGACAGCAGGATCAAGGCGGGAGAACGAGACAGCGTTAGAGTCAACACTTTGACGAAGCACGTGATACTCTCGATGTCATCCAACTTGCTGTCGGCTCTGTCGAAGACTGCTCGGCGTTTTTGATTTCCTCAGCACTTAGTCTTGAGCGTGCTCCCTCGAGATGGCAGAGCAGAACAGCGAGTGCACATCCCTCGGGGCCAATGGGATGCTTTCCTGCATGACTGATATGAAGGTCTTCTTTGTTTTGCACGAAATATATGGTGAGTGCTGTAGGCGAGAGATACACAGCTACCACGAGAACGCCGTTGTCGACCTTGGCGGCACACAATTTACCAACTTCGTCTGACGTGCCACAGAGATCGATGGGTACAGCACAGACCCGTACCCACGTGCCCATGTAGATGGCCACTTGGCTAACGAGTACACCACGTTTTCATACGTGCCTTCTGTGATTTATGAACGATGATAGCACTTGCCTGGCACAAGGGATAGCTGGCATCTCTCCTCCTCCTCCCTCCTCCTCCTCTCTTCCTCCTCCTCCTCCTCTCCTTCCCTCCTCCTTCTCCTCTCTCTCTTCTCCTCCTCCTTTTTAGCCTCCTTACCCTCCTCCCAAACGCCCCATAATGCAACGCGCGTTGCATTATGGAAAGCGTCCCATAATAAAACGTGCAGTTACGCCGACGGCGACGGCGACGCCGATGGCGTGACGGCGACGCCGCTCAAACCGGAAACGGGTGCCTAAGAGTCGCGCTCTAGAAATCCCTTGCGTCTACTTTCCCGCACAACACTCGGAGAGCTAATCACCGCAACTTACGAGGCAACTCCAGCGAACGACGATGCCGAAACATATGTTTAGACCGAAAAACGCAGTCCGAGTTGTGGTGACATTAAGCAACGCAAGGGTGACGCTTTGCATTGCTTAATGTCACAACTCAGGCTGCGTTTTTGGTCTAAACATACGTTTCGGCATCGTCATTCGCTGAACTGGCCCCGCAGGGTTGCGGTGATCGGCTTCTCCGAGTGTTGTACGGGAAAGTAGACGCAAGGGATTTTTTTTAGAGTGGATGATTTAGCGGCGTGATTGGGTATACGCGTTTCCGCTGCGCCAGCTTTCGGGGACACAAGACACGTTCGACAGCTCTGAACTCCGGAACCGAAGCCCGCAGCAATCCACGCCAAGGCGAGGCGAAGTTATGGTTGCTCGGTGTAGTTTATTAAATCTAGATGAAAGAGGCCTTTTGGTGAACCTTGAGGAATTTTGACTCTGTAGAAAGTTATGCCCGCAAGGTGTGATTATAATGTTTGCATCAGTGCACGTAAAACTTCTGAAGTGAAAAACAAACCACAACAATAACAACAATATAAACTTTTGTAATATATTAAAATTTTAAAAGAAAAACTTGAACGCGAAGCCGTGCAAGGAAAGCGCAGTATGTTATTTAAGTTTAGATTTCTACTGAGTTGCGACGTGTGTACATTATACGTATGTACAGCCCCGAGAATTGAATAATATCGACTATGTGAAATGTTTCATAAATACCAAATAAATGATGCTGAGATATTGCTCAAAATCAATATAAGTATTAATTGTCGTAGCGATGAGGGTTGCATTAACCTAATAAACATCTGGATGTATTCGAATAGCCTTCGAATATATATATATATATATATATATATATATATATATATTCGAAGGGCTATTCGAATACATCCATATATATATATATATATATATATATATATATATATATATATATATATATATATATATATATATATATATATATATATATATATATATATATATGTATATATATATATATATACATACATAGCAATGTATACAAATAATTATACAATTTGTTATTGCCTTCTAAACCTCTGCGATTCCTGTCACGTCTGGATCTACAGACAACAGACTTTCGCCTAAATTTATCCAAGCATCACAGATAATGTCGGGAATGTAGTGTCAACAGCGCGCGCGTGCTCGCCCTCCCTATAGAAAAGATTCATACTGAATAACCGAAATAAAGCGTCCGTAGAACGCGCGTTCGAAGTGCCATTTGTTTTAGAATATTTTGCTTTCGAACAGTTAGAGCTGAAGACGCCAGCACGCGCAGTGCGCTGTACCTATGTTCCCAACATTCTTTTTGATGACTGGATGATTTGGCAAAGCGTCTATTGCAAGCAGGAGCCCCGACTGGTGCACCTGTGCGTGCAAGCACGTGCAGCGTGCGCGTGAACGTAGCTTTGACAAGCTTGCAACTGCAAGTGGCGGGCCCGCACGAGCAGAAGCATGGCGGCGGCCAGTCTCCCTGCTTGGAATCGTCCGCCAGTGTCTCGGCTCGTGCGGGAAAGCGCGTACCATAGCCTCTGACATACACTGACAAAGCCTGGCAGATCGCCTACGAGACGCGGCCGCCGAAATGGCAAAGGTGGAGCGGCAGACGACGAATGAGAGGATGGATGGATGAATGAATACGGCTGAGCCCTTTGGATCGGGCGGTAGCTTACGCCACCTAGCCATTTTGTCTTACCATTTAAGCTTAGAATATTTAAATGTGAAAACTATATTCACTCCGCACTGAAAAGAAAGTGAGGCTATAAAACCCCCTTGCCATCAGTTAATAAGAAAATACCTAGTTTTCTCGTGCTTTCTGCCACCATTCACTTAATCTTTGCTTGGTAATCTCTACTGTCTTGAAATCCACTTTTCCTTCGCTGTCTCTAAAACCCAATGACTTTATTAAATCTATGTTGTCTTCGGTAGGCATAGGTGAAGCCCTTTACAGTAGAGTATCAAGTGCTCAGCCGTCTCGTCCACCTCTCCACAAGCAGCGCACACTGTATCCATTTCCTGGTACTTCGCTCTGTATGTTCTGGTTCGCAAAACACCTGTCCTTGCCTCAAACAACAATGAGCTTCCCTAGAATTGTCATAAATGCTTTCTTTGGCAATAACTGTTTTGTTTAATCTATAGCTTTCCAGAGCCGTCTTTGTCTGCATTCCCTCTAGCCACCGATCTCTTTCTGTGGCCTTAACTTTCTTCTTAACTGAGACCTGCTCTTCCGTAACCCCACTATAGCCTAAAAACTTTCCTCTTAATTTCCTAGTGCGCTGTCTCCACTTTGTGTCTATACTCCTCATGTATACAAAGCTGAAAACCTTTCGTGCCCATTGCTCCCCATCCATTTGCCTCAACCGATCCTCAAATTCTATCTTGCTCACAGCTTCCTGCCCTCAAATGACGCCCATCCCATGTCTCCTTGCACTCCCTGGTTTGGCGTTTTGCAATGTGCCCCAAAGCCAGCCTACCTACTCCGCGCTGTTTTATTTCTAGTCTTGCATGCACTTCAGATTTCATGCATAGCACTGCGTTTCCAAAAGTCAAGCCAGGCACCATGACCCCTTTCCAAATCTCTCTCACCACCTCATACCTGTTGTAATTCCAAAGTGCTCTATTTTTCATTACAGCTGCATTTCTGTTGCCCTTACCTATTATATACTTTTCATGCTCACTGAGATATTCTGCACCATCACATATCCATACTCCTAGATACTTGTATTTACTAGCTCTCTCCACTGTAATATTCTGTATCTTCAGCCTCTTAACTTCATCATTGTTAAAAATCATGACTGCTGATTTTTCGCTACTGGATTCTAAACCCAATTCCTCCCCTTCCCTACCACAGATGCTCATTAAGTCCTGCAAATCTATCCTATTGTTAGCCATTAGTACGATATCATCCGCATACATCAATCCCGGTAAGGATTGCTGAATTTTTTGGCCTCAGCTTACTGTACGAAAGGTCGAATCCAAGCCCGAAGGAGAAGCCACGTGACTAGCGCCCTGCTGCGGTGAGACGCCGAAACACACTTCTCCCGTGTGAACAAGTGTGTTTCGGGTCCTCGCCGCTCCAAAAGCTGCGCGCTGACGTGCAGGTTTTCCAAGAAATGGCCCTTTGATGCTCTGTGATACCAGATCCTCGCGCTCCAAATCTGCGACAGGGTACTTTATGGCTCCGTCATCGAACTGCCAGGATTTGAGTGTATAGAGGAGGCTATGCCCGTGCACAACCAAGCTTGTCAAAGCTATGTTCCCGCGCACGCTACACGAGCAGGCACGCATGGGGCACTAGTCGGGGCACCAGGCTTGCAATTGTCTATATAATTATATAAGATTTTCCTTTCGACGTCTGGTGTATCCTAAGTCTATATGGTGTATCCTAAGTCTCATGACTAGGTCGTGTCCAAACCCAAGTTTCTCATTCCGCCATGACCATTGTACTGATGGCATCATCAACGCCACAGAGTCGTTCCTAATTAATGAGGAAGATTAAAAAAACGAACGCAATCGTATTATACGCCATCCTGACGGGGAACCGCTCACGCGAGGATTACAAGGACGCATCCCCTAAGCCCGAAAAAACAAAACGAAAAAACCTTGCAACTCGCGAACGAATCTAATATTGATAGGAAGGAATTCCATGTAGCGGCAAGCTTCCGTGTAGGGAGTGCCGCGTCCAAATGCGATCGGTGCATTAGTAAACGAGGGGAGGGAGCGCGGGTTCACCTGAGCGTGTCGCGCGCTTTCCCTAATCTTAGCAGCAAGTTTCGCGCGGCCTGCAAAAATGGCGCCATGCAGCCGCTGGGAAATCTTCCGAGATGGGAGGCGATGAGCGAGGCGTGAAAGCGCGTACGGATTCCGCGAGGTCTCTGCGGCTGGTGTCTGACCGATGGAGAGAAGCCGTCTCAAGAGGCCGTCGCAGTAAACGACCTTTTTTTTTTCTTCGTGACGCATCTCGTCCATTTTTATTTGGTACGTAGTGGCGTTTCCTGTCGATTATACCTCATTTCACGGTTCTTTATGGTGGGCCGCAGCGGATGTTACGAGCTATCCCAGCTAATCCAACCCTGCGAATGAATCACGTGACTATAGTCCATTGCAACTCAAGAAGTCAGGGCGAGGGTAAGACGGGCCGGGGAGGGGAGGAAGCAGACGGAACACTGGAGAAGAGAGGGGGAAACCTCCTTCTCTCTTTTTGCGTTCCGTCTGCTTCCTCCATCCGGCACCGTCGTACCGCCCTACCCTCTGAGTCCCGCGTTGCTCACCAAAGGTTAAGCCAAAACAGAACAGGAGCACAGGAAACGAGAAGATGAAAAGATTGCCTCCTTTATATAGCCATTATTTTGGTAACCACCGTAAAGCCTCAGAATTATTACCAGCCTTTATTCTAACGACAAATATAAACGAATTTATTCGGGACTAGCGAATCTTGAATGCAGATATTTTCACTGGGTCTCGACATTGACAAATCCCTTTAAAATTAGGAATTTCTCATAGCGTTTTTTTATTTTACTGAGGTGGATGCGTGAAAAATGAATACGAAAAGCAGTATTTTTCAACACCAAAATAAATAACTTGCAAATAAAAAAAAAACAGAAATAATTTCTTTATCCGGACGCACGCAGCCACTCGCTGCGTAATTCGCGGAAAACAAACAAACAAACAAACAAACAAACAAACAAACAAACAAACAAACAAACAAACAAACAAACAAACAAACAAACAAACACAAACAAACAAACAAACAAACAAACAAACAAACAAACAAACAAACAACACTTGTAAAAAATTACACGCAGCAGGATGCGAGGTCCTGGCGTTTTTCTCTGAAACATTCGATTCTCCTGAGGCTGCGTCATTTCTTTTTTTTGAATTTTTTCTTTTGATAATTTTCACATGCCTTACAGAAACTTGCCTTTATTTGGGTCTCTTCCGTTTGACTTTGAGCGTTTGAGTGCTTTGGGTGGATTGCTCATAATTTGCTTAGCGCTCTCATTTACGCAGAATCGATCATTTTGACAAAGTCACACACGCCTGTTAAGCCACAACAATGACAGAATTTGTTGATCAAAAGGTTCGAGAGCAGCACCAGTGCAGATGGCGGACACGCAGCATGACTGCCTCGTTGCGACGCTGAAAAAGGAACAAAAAGTAACCCTACCCGTT
>JAZHYW010030271.1:0-48996 GCA_037355805.1 Ixodes ricinus
AAATGTTGATCCCTTCCACCTCACATGAAGATGGAGGACCAGCGAAGCTGTTATCTTTATGACGTCTAGGACGATGCCTAGAGGACGACCTTAAGGACGACGCCTAGAGGACGACGTCTGGGACGACCTAAAGGACGACGTCTATGACGACCTCAAGGACAACCTCGAATACGACCTCCGAGGACGACGTCTACGGCCGACCTCTAGGATGACTTCTAAAACGACCTCAAGGACAACCTCTCAGACTACCTCAAGGACGACTTCTAGGACGACGCCTACAGAAGTTCAGCCTTTCCACTCTGGTGAAAACCAGAGTGGAAAGGCTGAAGAAGGTTGCCACCATCTATGGGTGACGGCGGTAACCAGACAACTGGCAAGCCAGTTGTCTGATTGCTGCCGTCACCTCACAGATGGCGGTAGCTGTCTGCAGTTTTGTGTCGACATTTGTTTGTCCACAGACACAATACTGGGAAAACTAGCCCTTAACAACCTAGCTGTAAAAAACATCTTAGTTTAGTTTAGAGTTAGGGGGAGACGGCACGATAACAAGGCTTGAGAATCTGTTTTATCTCACTCTGATTTTCACTGTATAGATGCCTCCATAAAAAGTAAATAGTGTAAACGACCTATTTTTTGCGGGCTAAATATTTCGCGCATTAGGCCAAAGCTCAAGTTTTGGAATAATTGGCGGGTTCTAATTTTCGCTACACGGTGGGATTTCAATATAGATTCCAATGTGTTTACATTTTACCGAAATTGTTTGCAGGACCTATTTTTCGCGAAATTTAGGTTTTCGCGAAAATTAAGTTGTTCACAGTAAGCAGTTTCTTTGACCTTGATCTACGACCAAAACATCCCATATGCAGAATGCATTAGCAATATATACGCGAATATGGGCAGTGTGACTGTTTGATATGGCACCAGTGTGTAACAGGTGGATAGGGAAACGAGAGCCGATTGGGCGACCCGATTATGTCCCCGCTTCAGAAAGGTTTGTGGCACTCCACATAGATAGACCCAAGCAAGGATGAAACGAAAAACAAAGTATCGTTATTATATTTTGCGGGCAAAGTAACCCACTGGCAATTTATTTCGTAAACTGCGCGTGAACCGCTCATGTTTAATCGAGCAAACTAATAATACATTTAATATAAAAGTTCTGTTTTGCTCGTGGTTATACATTACAAGTTAAAATAATCAAGGGGGAATGGAGCGCGACAAAATGAAGGCAGGTGATAAGTCAGCCGAGGCGTGTTGTGAATGCTTCGACGGCGTTGATTCCATTCCGCCCGCAGATGTGTTCGGCAACCTAGCTTAAAAGTTTCTGCCGCTTACGTGCAAGCGAGGTAAATTTTAGCTTGACGTGATTCGAAGCCACACTACATTGCGGTCACACTATGTCCAGCACGACAGAGTCACCCGAACTCAACGTCGCCTGCGTTAAATATCACCACTTTTTCTTCCTTCGGGTCGTAACCCGACCGACAGTTCGGAACACAACAATAGCGACTGCGTACCCGAGAATCTCGGCCAAACCTGGGCGCCAAAGCACAACAAGAAATGCCAATTTCGTCCGCTACCGCCAAATTCATCTGCTCTAAGCGAGTTTAGGAGCAAAACAAACACAACGAAAGGCAAAGAGCACATCGGACGTTTCTCAGATGACTTCACCTTGCCAGTTGCTCACGGGGTTCGGAAAATGCATGAGAAAAATGTCAATAAATAATCGTGCGGTGATTTCACTTTGCCTGGATATAGTAAATTCTATTTCAACTGGTAAAAGCGAGCGAGTTGAAAATGAATACTTCAAAATTGAAAGAATAAAACGCGGAGGACATCTGTGCTTGTCCTCCGCGTTTTATTATTTCGATTTTAAGTCTACTTCAAATTAAAGAATACAACACTGACACAATCAGCGATTCCCTCACAGAGCTCTTCATTACAAAGCCGAGTCCATCGCCTTCCATATGCCGCCGCACCATCTACCGTGACGTGGAGGAACCTGCCAAGCCGAAGCCGCCAGGACAAAATCTGGTCGCGTCGCTGCGGCAGGTTTCAGTGGTCGTTTCTCCACCTGCCTATCTCGCACCCTGGATATCACGGTGTCAAGTTGTGGCGTCACGTGATATCCCGTGACCCGTCGTCACGTGGCTCGATGTTACGCCATAACTTGGCACCCAACGTTACAAGATCTAATCGCACGAACACCGTGATATCACGACTTCGCACAGCAAGTCACGTGACATCGCATGACCCGACATCATGTGAGGTGGCATGGCGCTCACGCTTGTTATGTGGTCAAATGACCCCGTGACCCCTAGTGACGTCCCGCTAAATCTCACTGATGATGTCACTTCTGCTGGCACCGTACGGCTACACAAATACTAACTTCGCTTCCATTCAACTGAATTTTGAAATAATAACAAATCGTTTGGTGGCAAGAGCCCTCGAGACTGATGGAAAAGTGAGCGACAACCGAACCGGAACTAGCCAGCAAAAGACGCCAGAGAGAGCTCGCCAACTCACTCGTCCCTGCCAAAGATGGAGGCCGTGAGACCGAAGGGGGCGGTGTCCCTGGCCAGGGCCAGGCAGCCCTGGACGTCCCGCTCCGGGTAGACAAACACCGTGAACACGGGGCCAAAGATCTCCTCCTTCATGATGCGGTCCAGGGGGTCAGATGTCTCCAGGATCGTCGGCTGCACAAAGAAGCCCGTCCTGCGAACGGGAGGGCATCGACGATCGGCACACGGCGGCAAAGCAAACAACCACCCAAGCTCAGAGAGGAACGCACACAAATCTTCGAAAACAAAAAGCAAGAAGAGGGAAGCAGCTACTGTAGACAATTTGAAAGGGGATGTCAACGAGATAAATAGAGCTACGAGACGTTCCTAAAAAAATTAATAAAGTGCATGTCCTCGGAACTCAACGTGAAACGTCAACAAGTATACTACCCCTACTACCACAAATATTATTTCCCAGATGAGCAGACAAAAATTGACACCCAATATTTCTCAGCCCATTGGATCTCATTCTCGATACCCTGCATGAAAATGTTGTAGAGTTTAACTCCGATCATATCAAAGGTCTTGGTTGGTCGCACCTGACTAGAGAAGCAAATCTAAATGAAGGCCTGGTCATATTTCTGCACTTCCTTTTACTTTGACTCACCATTGTTAGCTTTGTCTTTCTTATTGTGGAAGAGTTGGCTGCATACTTTGAGGCCAACTTTTGTAATTATGCACCAAGATTGGCAGTATTTATCGAGTAAGAGAAAGACATCACCTACCGGTCATCGCAGTCACCTCCTGCCAGAACCTTGAGCGTGGATGCACCCTTGGCGTGGTTCAGATAGCCCGAGATCTTGTCGAAGGCGTTGCGATCGATGACGGCGGACGTGAAGGTGTCGAATTCGAGCGGAGAGCCCACCTTGAGCGACTTGTGGGCCTCAAGCAACTGCTCCCGCAGCTGAAACAAGGGAGCGGACACACCCATTCAGCCATGTCGGTACAAAACTTCCCCACGACGCGCCATTGCACTCAAGTCCCGACATATTCTTGCTGCAATACCCCACTCTGAATCCCTCAAAATAATTTAGAGAGAGAATACAGAAAACGATGGAAGGTTCACATTAACACGATCTTGACATGTACCAGCAACAGTGTGGTCTCAGGGTTGAAACAACGGTGAAGTTGAATCTGGTGGCAGGGAAACAATGGACTGCGTGCTATTCCCTCATAAAGATGACACCGTGTCTCCTTCATCTGGAGTCAAAATCGCCTGCATCAGTTCTTTTCTTTTCCTGGCTCGTTACTCCCAAGGCTTGCGGCCCTCCTTGTTGAACCTCCGACAAGTCCAGCTAAGCGAAAGTCAGCTAAAACTAAAAAGTCACTTTACGGTTCCTTTTTATTATATTACAGTGGAGCTGTTAAGGGCTAGTTTCCCCAGGATCATGTCCGCCAGCAAAAAATGTAGACACAACACTCCGGACAGCTACCGCCATCTATGAGTGATGGCGGCAACCTTTCCAGCATTTCCACTCTGGCTTGCCGACTTGCGGCTCGGCCATTACTTCACTCCCACCATGGTACAGCCTTGGTGATCTTCCTTTCACTAGAGTGGAAAGGCAGAAAGTTTTTACTGCATTTCCCGAAGTGACACTCAATTTGAGGAGGACAGGACTCGAGGATTGTCCAGTAAAACTTTGTCTTTCAGAAAACAATTATATTATATTTTCATTGCTTTTAGGAATATCATCCGCACAATATCCAAATTTTTAATCCTCCGCGCACAAGTAAATTCAATTTTAAACAGAGCCCAACTGTTCAGATGCCTGCAAAACACGCAACATTTGTTTTGGCAACAGCAGAAACTCTGACGTAACGTAGTGCAAAGAGAGCCACGAGGGCTCTTGACTGCTGTCCCAGTAAAATAACTTTATTCTAAGAGACACGATTTACAGTATTGAGGGAAGCTCAGTTCTTCGACGACAATTTTTGTATGCACCATCGACCACGTTGATCAAAACCGGGAATACGTCAATGCCCGCAATTCTGACGTCATTGTGCCCGATGCGACGTTGCGACATGACCGGCCACGCATACTCACGAAATTTGGTGTGAAGTTTCGTATTAATGTTCATTACTGATTTACCGAATATTAGAGAGCCTTTTAATGAAATAAATATCACATCTGACTATATTTAGGCTCTCTACGTGACCAGTGCAAAAGACTAGTAACTTTCGCATATCACCTGACAATCCCTTTAACGATCGGGACGGGCCTCTCTCACCTTGGGCCAGAGGTTGTCCGGCACGTAGACACGCTCGGCGGCCGAGCACTTCTGGCCGCTGTACTCAAAGCCAGGAGCGAATCGTCTGGGCCACAACCGTCGGAAGGTCGGCCGAAGGATGCACGAAGTGGAAGTTCTTGCCTCCGCACTCTGCAGAGACACACGGTGCAAGCACACCTTACATTAGCTCTACAGCACACTGACAACTGCCTTCCACAAATTTATTTTGGCCCTTTTATGTAACCATAGCTTAGATAAGCATTGAATACTTTCACCTATGTTGCCATAGCATACTATGTTGTTAACAAATCTTGCGAGCTTTCAAATAGCTTCGTCTCAGCACTGTCGAGAAACAGGCCAATCTTTGGCTCTCGCTCGAGTTGTAATGGGTGTTCCCCAAAGTCCAAAATTCGAGAACACCTGCAGTATACTAAATAACAAAAAGAATAAAACGTAGAGGGGGCAAAACTTGGACGAGTACATTTTGAAAGATTGTGCTCGTCTGTGTTTCATCGTATGTTTTATTCTTTCTGTTATCTAGTATACTTTACCAACACGCTTGTAAGGAATCTAACTTGCAGAATGTAACGTAATAATCCAAAATCGGGGCTACTCACGTTCAATACCCCTGTCAGATGGCATTTTAAGATCCTTTTCACTAAGCTCCATTATAAAATCAGCCAGTCAGCTTGCGATGTTGAGTGCGCACGTGCCCTACGGCGTGCACTAGTTCGCTGATTTTGTAAAGGAGCTTGTTCTAAAGTCCTTTAAAATGCCCGTCTAACAGGGGTATAACTTGTGCGAGTTAGAGTTGATTATTACATTTTATTGTCTATGTATGCACTTTAGTCCCATGCATGCACTTGGCACCCCATTCTAATGCTTAGGGACACTGTGCCTCTAGAAAACAAGGCCGTAGCGCTCCTCGTGAGCGTGAGGCCATCGGATGGCAATGAAGCGAAACCTTGTAGCGTGGATCGACCGTCGTGGCAACACAGTACATACACGTGTCTGTTAGCTAAAATGGCTTCACACTGCTGGCAGGTCACAAAGAAAACATTTTATTACAAGGCAAAATATTGCACCAGCTAAATATTCGGGATGAAATGATGCGGTAAGGCGTATAGAGAAAACATTGAGCCATAATATTACTGCGGAATGCATATTTTACAGAAATGCTGACAAAATGGCAGAATTGCGCGTGATTGGACTGGCAAAAACAAATCACGGTTAAAAAAATCGTCAGGTAGACATAATTGGCATATGGACACATTCAGACGAGTGTCACTTACGATCATGTAAGCGATGTTTATCGCGATCCTGAATTCTTACATCCTTACTCCGGCCACACGGCAAAATAAATATAATTTCGATCGAATGACATGATAGGGTCGACAAATCAGCTTGCGACGTTCATATAATCACTGAAGACCTCGATCCTGGATTAGTCCCATAACTCATTTTAATGAAAACACTATTAACTTTCACGTCGCGCGAGGGTACTAAGCTTTACAGTCCAGCTTATTTACTTCTCCCTATAGGCTCGACTGCCTTAGAACAAAATACCAGATATTACCAATAATACTAATACCTTAAATACGATTAGATTCTAAGTATAGCGGTAAAGAAGGCAATAAATAACATTAGTATAAATAAACACGCAGCTAAACAAACACACCTTGTATAATCACACAAACGTTACTTCCAGTGAGAAACTAGAATATTACCACGCATACTGTAAAACACCAATATTCACCCAAACCCCTTAATTTTCACAAACTTCGCAGATGAAAAATTCCGCGAAATTTAGGGCACGCGAAAATTTCGATCTTTAAGAATTTCAATGCAGGCATCACAAAATCGCAGAAATTTATTGGCCGCAATTCTGTCCCTTTGTGACCGATTCGAAAAAGAGGCCGCGAAATTAAAAGTTTACAGTATTTACAAATGTCGACGCAACCGCACACGGATAACGACGAACAAGATGCCATTCTGTCACGAAAAACCAAAACGAAAAAACAACCCGACTGGGCACTTTACTCGCGTCACACCAACCAGAAAGCCCGTAAATAAGTTTAGGCTACTCACCTCGATCGGCCTCCATTACGTCCCACAATATAATGGCGAAAACATTTGAACACGAACTGGAATATCGATAATCGACCAGTGTTACCGTTGGCTGGATTTGCCATATATCCCTCAAACCGTAGCAGGACTTGTTCCGCGAATCCACATCAAATGCCGTAGTATCGCGACACAAAAAAACTATCCGAGTTGCGGTGACAATCAAGAAACCACAGGAAGGATCAAAAGATACACACACACACGAGCAGCGAGCGGCAGCGATGTGGGAAGCTATGGCGCTAAACGTCGTCCGGTATCTCTTATCGCGTACTCCCTGCAGCGATGACTGGATTTTTCGGTTTCGCTACTTCTCAAAGTCTCAGGGTTCCCTTTTCAGACGGTCAGCTCACACCGCAGCATGGGAATTTACCAGAATCGGAGCCCGTACGGGGAAAAACGTCGCAGCGGACAGTTCATCCGAAAAGTGTGAGGATCCGGGATTACTGGATGCACATAGTCCCGCGGTTACGGGGATAATGTAATAAAAAAGATTTCGTACTTTCAACCTTGATAGCGCCGTTGTATATTATGTTTATATTATATATATAATAAATTGTAACAATACTGCGCTTTTAAAACATATATTATCATGTCAGATAAGACGCTCCCGAACACCCGCGTCGCCGCGTGTTTTCGCACATTGATGCGGTTCGTGTTACAACATTTTTCTCCGTGAGTTGCGCTTATGGGACTTCCTTCCTCCGGCCATTGTGACGTAACGGCAGACTGCGCATGCTTCGGTCTTCTTCAGGAGGTGTTGCACCATGACGCCCCAAAATATTTTTAATTTCTTTGTTAGGCGATTTATTATGTGTTGAAATGCCAATTAATAATTTGTTACAGTCACATATATTTTTAATAAAGCCAAAAAAAACATAGCTTCTTTCAGAGAGCAGAAACCTGAGCACAGAGTTGGAGAAGTGAGGGAGAGAGTGATGGCGGAGGTCATGCTTCCCCACAGCATGCCTTTTCTTTTCCCCTCCGTTTCTTTTTTTTTTTTTTTTGGGCCGCATGACAATTATGTTTGCAGGAATTGTTTGCCACAGAGATTCATTGCAGTTATGTTTATTCCGCTCTTTGTTCTGTACTTCAAGATGAGTTATTTGTACATTGAAGAGTTGGAAATGAGTAGTGAGTGCCCATGGTGAATGCCCATGATGGCTAGAAAGAATATAAGATGTTCGTGAAGTGCTGCCCTCACATGTCCTGCATCTGAAAGTAGCATTGTGCGTGATGCTTTCAGTTTTCGAAAGATCAACGGAATCAAATCCAATGGCTGGCTGCAATTCCTGTGAGGTATACAAGCACCAGGAAAACAGTTTCTGATTATATACTATGCATTTTGTAGGAGAAATGACTAAAACATTTACTCGAAAATGGATAGACCACGAAAATGAATTAAACCCCGTATTAAATACAAAAAAAAAAAATTGAATATAGGTTGATTTTTTTTTTAGGAACAGGGAAAGTTTGGGCAAAACAAACAAACAAGCCTTTTCTTCACAGCTCTCAGCTAAGTACGACGGTGATGCCAAAAAGACTCTTAATCATCGTCAGAACTTTTGGACATGTCATCGTTGTCCGGAAGCGTCGTCAGCTTGGCAGATATCCTTGCAAATTCGCAACAATACCTCACTGACACTGTTGTAAAACGGCGACAGAAGAAATGAAAGGTGGAGACGGGTGAAGCGACGAAGACGAAAGACAAAGACGCAAGCAACGCTAGGCAACGCCGCAAGCCGCCGTGAGCAACACGCGAGTTACCGCAAACAACAAATAAAAGTAACCTCCGTTTTTTTTTGCGTTTTTTTTGTTGCACGTTTGCGGGGGAGAGGGATGGAGGGAAGAGGTGCATGGCGCATCGCGTTCCTCTCCCTCCCCTTCCGCCTTGCTGAGCAAGGGGACCTACGTGACAGGCACCAATGCGCGAAACCCAGCGCACAAAGTTGCGCAAGAGCCCCGCGGGCGGGCCGTCAGCTGCTGCTGCTGTTTCGGTTGTTTTCGTGCACCAAAGCTTTTGAAACAAGAAGCGGCGCGGGCGGCTTCGGCTCGGTGACTTCGATAGCCAAGGTGTATCACCGATGGACCGGGCACGCGGACAGACTGATCACGTGATCGCGGCCCGCGGGCTCGCACGTGCCAGCATCGGCACACGGCGGACCAAGAGCGGACGACGGAGCGAACGGGCCGGTCTAACACTCGACCTCACAGCTCCGCCACACGCAGCAGCGAGCTGCTTTGAGGCTATTTGTAAGGCGTCAAGATGGAGGTTGAGCAGAAAGAGGCGTTTGGCGCAGTGGCCGCACGTCAGTTGACTATGCCAGGCGAGGACGACAGTGAACCGAAAAGGGCATGCTGGATGAAGCCCTGGATGTGCAGGAAAGGATCTTGGTCTGCATAGTCAACTCTTTTCGTTGCATAACAAAAGGTTACGTCTTCTTCGTCTTCAACAGTTGGCGCCAAAAAACAAAAAAGCGACTTTGGATTTAACTTTAATTTAAACAACAAAAAGTCAGCTTGTTGCCAGACTTAGCACCAATTATACTAAAAACGCTGCAGTCCGCCGCTAAGGTCAGGCGAGAAAAGTCAGCTCGGCATTTCTCTGGAAGCGCGGGCCGCGGATCGCGGCGGACTGTCGAAACCGGTGAAGCGTAAGATCACGTTGATGCTGCGGCCCGCGGACCAAAACGGCAATTTGGTCCATCGTGTGGATACACCCAAGTGCCCCCAGTGAGGATGCAAAATTTGGTCGCGAATGTAGGTCGAGAATTCTTTCATCACAATTCTAAGGTGACATGTAATTTTGACAACATTTCGAAAAAAAACGAAAGGTCGACTAATATTCTAATAAATACGGTACATTGAGTTTGCAGGTGTCGAAGAGAAATCCCTACCATTTAGTTCAGCGACGTTTCGTCACAACATTTGATTTTTTCAGCGATAAGAAATGTAAATATCGCAAAATGTTTGACAAAAAAAAAAAACAAGTAAAACATCTTTCCACGTGGTGAATAATGTTGATTGGGGCCGAAGCTCTGGTGGTGCTGATGATACAGATTTTATTGTTCATAGGTAGTGCTGATGGTGCTGATTTTTTTATTGCTCATAGGTAGTGCTAAGCCCGGGTTGCGTTTCGACTTCATTATTACTGCGTTATAGTGGTGTGAGACTACAGATCAGATGGTACTCTTCTTTAGCACAGTAGTTTCTCAACCATTGATTTTTACCGGACCCCTTGTGGATCGGCGGAGATGATGGAAGGACCCGATCGTAAGGAGATAGAGAGGAAAGGTCTAGGGTTAAATAAAATAATGATTTAATAAATGGATATAACTAAGGGCTAGTGTGAAATAGACCTGTCTCATTGACATACAGACGAGAAAACTCACCAGAAAACTGAAACATTTT
Source organism: Ixodes ricinus (assembly GCA_037355805.1). NCBI lineage: Eukaryota > Metazoa > Arthropoda > Arachnida > Ixodida > Ixodidae > Ixodes > Ixodes ricinus. The sequence goes on from JAZHYW010030271.1 coordinate 10,322, forward strand.
CTTCTCTACCTTTGATTTTACTTTCCCACGCTTGGGCTTGACTGATGGGGGCCGGGCTACGCGGACCCCCATAATGCCTTCGCGGACCCTTTGGGAGTCCCGCTTGAACCCGATCTGACGACCTCTGTTCTAGACGGATCAGCCCCGGATCCGCTAGAAGCCCGTAAGGAATGCATCTGCACTGCTTAAGTCAACGGTCCATGTCAGAGAGAGAGTATGTGTGGTATGGAACATGGTTATATACGCATTTGAGCATTTTGACCGCTCTGCCACTCTCGTCTATAAACGTTGAGCCAATGCATGCAAAGTTTAGCAGCGATTATATACGCATTTGACACGCAGCGCCCTCTCCTGTATAGACGTTGAGCGGTAACCCCAGCTCTTGTGTTACCACCACATCTCAGGAAGCCCCCTATTCGTCCCGCAGTCGTGGCCGAGTGGTTAAGGCGATGGACACAGAAATCCAGTAGGGTCTCCCCGCTGGGTTCGAATCCTGCCGATTGCGCAAACGGCGCTCTTTTTTGAGGCCTGATGGGACTGCTGCGGCTCGATGTGAGCACGGACGCCGGGACGGACAAGGCTTCGCCTAAGAACCGCCTCTAAAAAAAAATCAGCAGAACCCATCCTTTGGGAATGATTATCTACGTTAATGCGAATAGCATCAAACGGTGCGGAGTTATGCGCGTTCGTCAGGTGGCCGGCACACTCTAGATACGCCAGCCCACTCTTGAGGCGATTCTAAATTTGTTGACACTTTCACAGCCCTGCGCACGATCTCCGCAGCCCAGCACGTGCGTTTGTGTCACTTAGGAAGGCGAGCAAAGCACGCGCCATACGCACAAACACTCAAAATGGTACCGACCAGACTTTCTGGCGTCTCAGCTAGTCTCAACCAACGGTACTCTAAACGGTTGTTTATATCTTTACCATAGGACGCGCTTTACAGCGCTGTCACAGCTACCGGTGCGCGCGCGTTCCATGCACGAGGCTCATTCCGCTCTCGTGAGGCTGAGCACGGCCGCTACATCACCCTCTCCCGAGCGCGGGAGAGGGTGAGCTAGCGGCCGTGCTCAGCCTCACGAGAGCGGAATGAGCCCTCGTGCATGGAACGCGCGCGCACCGGTAGCTGTGACAGCGCTGTAAGCGCGTCCTATGGTAAAGATATAAACAACCGTTTAGAGTGCGTTGAATGACTGCCTTCATAGCTCTGTGGTTAGCGCGTCTACCTGCTGATCAAAGGGTCAACGGTTCGAATCCCAGCCGGCGCCGGTCTTTTTTATTTATTTATCGACCCGCGGCGTAAGAGGTTAGATAGCCAGATAGATAGATACATAGACATAGACGAAAAGTGCGTGAAGTATCCAAAGAATGCTATTCGCATTAAGCTGATACATCGCATTTGGGATTGAACCTGGGTTCCACTGCGTGTGAAGCGGACCCTCTTTCCACTGAGCTGCTGGGGGCAGTCTTTCGTTTGTAGTAATGCAGTCCGGTCGACTGTAGGTTGGAAAAGTTTGCTGCCGATTTCCCTCCAGTGCATGCACTCCCGGCTTGAAGTCTGGCAGCACCACGCATTGGCCACATTCGCACCTAGTAAAGAAATCGTATGCGTGCATATTCAACTAAGTACGCCGCCGTGCTTGGGCGTCCGCCTGAACAATGTCTTCAGCTTCACCGAAGGGCGATGAGTCAGCGATGTCTTTGTGCGAATCGGCCGGTGGTCGGGTCTGTCGTACAGGATGAATACTAATTCCTTTGATCGGTCCAAAATTTCTCTTTCAAGGAAGACAGAATTCGCTGGTACTGAGAACGACCAGTTCTGAAGTATAAATCCCACGCCCGTCGTCCGCTGCCATCGCCGTCCAGCCCGCGAGTCCCACGACACACGAAATGACGCCATGTTGAGAATTCACGCAGTGAACGCACAGAATGCTTCCGGTTCTCTGTGCAACGTTTTTCTCAATCAGCGTATTTGCAGCTTTTTAGAAGCCACAAAAATGGGTTTTCTATTTTTTTCTATTTTTAATATTGAGTGTGTGCCTTCGATGACCCATGACTTTGGTTATCTTTGGTGGTTATTTCTAAACCATAGAAAACTGCACGTGACCACGGAGAAGAGAGTGAGTGCGACTCAAACCGGCCAGTTCTCGATCGGTGGTTTTCGGGCGAAAAGAAAACGAATTTCAAGCTTCAAATTGTGTCCTGGGTAGTGGGGCTCTCATCTGTCATCTACAAGTAAAAACATTGGCGAGCATAAGTACCCTGTCAGTGTCCCTTTAACTCTAAAAGCCAAAATCCCATTAGTATTTTAATAGCCTACAAGATAGGCAGCCACCGAAAAGGTCTTCTGGAAATTGCAAAGTGCCGAGTGACACAATCACCTGATCCAGTACAAGTATAATCTGCATGCATCTGTGCAAGCATCTTTTAAGCACCTAGTGGAGACTCTATGAAACTGCCGTCTAGCTGGGTCCTAAGTGCAAAACCTGCCGACGCTTGAATTAGACGAGGTTCACCTCCTTCAGACTTTTTGACGAAAAAAAGACTATTGTGCGCATGTGCACAAATTAAAAACCAGCTCGAGCGTCACCTAACAAAGAGGGTTACAATATTCATTGGGGGCATCGCTTCACGTTAACAAACAAACGAAATCATGAAAAGTTTGACTGTCTGCTTTTACTAGTTGTGAACGACTGTATAGTGCGGGTGTTGGCAAACCTTGCCACGGCTCATGAGCCGCATGCGGCTCCTTGCTGGTCCAAGTGCGGCTCGCGGATCCACCTCGTGAGGGACTCCCCCCCCCTCTTCCGCCTCTTTCTGTGCGTTTCCCCGGGAAAAAAAGAAGGGGTTTCCAGGCAGAGTAAAAGTACGGCTCAGCGGTTTGGCAGATCTTGTGCCCCATACGTACTGCCATGGCACAGCCTTGTGCCTCCTGCGGTACAGTCAGACTCTAGACAAATTTAAATTTGCCCCCCCCCGCTTGGCTCTTTTAGAAGTTTTACCGTGGTTTCGTTTTAGCCGGCTCTTAGGCCGGGTCCAGCCTGGCACACCCTGGTATAGTATTACTTAACAATGTTCCCAGATGTTTGAAAATTTTTGTGCACAAGTAAGGCAACACTTCTCAAAATTCGAACTTCGCCAAAAGTTCAAAGGTTAGCCAGATCAGTAAAACCTCAGGGATCAACAGAAATTTGTGACAACCCCATTCCCAGGTAGCTTCTGAGACTCTCCTTCACTCTCCCTCTTTCTGCAGGTGGACACAGGTGTCCTTGCCAGAGAAAGACTTGTCTTGCACTTTGCCTTTCCCAGTGTGACACATTTTATTAAACAACTACTTTCCACTACATTAAAGGGACCAGTCATTTTCTAGTGGAGAGCTCCGTCTCGATATTCAAGAGGTAACCCTGGATTAGTGAAAATGGGACCAGCCAGCCATGGAGTTGGGAACATGCAACTGGGGCACTCACCACCAACGAGCCTGGGGAAGTTGCCGTAGGGAATCCAAGTTTTGGGCGACCTGCTTCCAAATGGTTCGGAAGGTTCTGCAAGACAGAAAAAGCCTCTCACTGTAAATGATTTCTCTTTTGAAGTGATTTAGTTTCATGAATTGAAAAATGTTAGTAAAGAAACAGGTGCACAAATAAATTGTACACTGCCAGAGGATCCACGAAGTGGTTTACCCCTAATTGCGAAGCACGGTACTGTCAAGACCAATTGTGACAAAGTTGGTTATAACGAAATAACGGCTAGAGCAAAGTGATCCCAATTTCCCAATCCCGTTCACACTTTTTCAATGCATTTGTGTCCGTTTTTAGTGAAGGGAATCGAGCGGCTACCCACAAATATAGTAGAGAAATTTTGTGATAATTTTAAAATAATATAATTAGGAAAGCTAACCAAATCTCAGACCGCCGCACTTCGCTGCCGAGGCCAAGCAGCCACCCAGAACAGGCCGCAGACAATGCTGCAAAGGCTGCCGGCGGCAGCCTCTGCATCGTTGTCAGCTCCCCCCTCCTCTGGGGAAGCGGCTTCTTCTGCATCGCACGCGGAGACGCCGTCGTGACATGCCGATAGAGGCGCTCGGAGAGCTAGCGACAACGTACCGGCGGAGACGATGGAGAGAGCCTAGACTTAAGGGTGGGAGCAACCTCAACCATTGAGACCATTTGCAATTTAATGGTAGACGCCTCCTGGGCAGATTGGCGCGAGTACGCCTCGCATTTGGTTGTTGCGTGGCCAGTGTGGCGAGGAAATTGGGCAGAGAGGCAGGCATGTTTGCAGAAGGTGAAATGCTTTCGAGTTATGACTCCTTGCATACTGCAGCTCGTTTTACAATGCGACCCACAAACCACATGAGCCGTTTCGCCCTCTCTTAAATCTAGGCTCTCTATACAGATGAAAGATGAGCTTGAGCATAAACTCGGTGCCGTGCGTGCTTCTCTGTTTCCTTTGGGTTCCAAGTCGGTGTCACTGGTCGGTGTGGTTGCTCTTGCATGAAAGTCTAACTTCGCTCAAGCATCAATGCGACGAATCATCGCCACTCAACGATGGAGAGTCCCAGCACTGCCGGCACCTTGACGGGGAAGACGAAGACAATCTACTTGAAACAAAAGCGAGCCATCCTCGACGAAGTACATATAAATGTAAAGAATGCCGTCTGCCGCGGTGCCCTCCGTGGCCGCCATTGCAGCTGTCGACACAGTCCATACGTAGCTCACGGGATCTTTCTTCATCGGAGTTTCTCGCAATTTCCGATATGTGGCTCCGGTCTAGCAGAGCGCGTGCAGGGAAGCCTCGACCGCTTTCTGTTGGCACGATAAACATGTGCCCATGACAACCAGTGTTATATATCTATATTTTATTTTGCGTGTTACTTTTTTGAGTTTAGATATAACAAAGAAGCGGATATAGTGAAGTGATTTCGGTTCCCCGTGGACTTCGTTATAACTGGTCTCGACAGTATTAAATGGCACTTGGAAAATTTAGCTAAACACGAAGAGCGAAATTAATGTCTTCATCAATGGCATTTATTTGAGCAGCTACGTAAACCCGATCTACGGAACTCTTAGCTAATTCTTCACCCCCAAAAAATGAAATTAGGTCTTTTCAAGTGATCTCTAGTCGGTATCCATCGAAGCTTTTTATAATAAAGTCGACAGGAACAAGAAATATGTTCATAATATCAGGGATATGAAGAAAACTGATTTTGTGATGCTCATGGCACATAGTGATTTGTCAAGCAGCTTAAATATGGGGAGTTTTCAGCCAGCTTGGAGGCAACTTACGACGGGTAGAGAAATCATGTTTTGCACACCATCAGTCTGGTCAAAGCTGTGATTCCTGGCAGGTGTTGTGCAGTGTGTAAGCCACCCGTGGAGGGCTTGAAACCAAGCCAATGATGGGGATAACTTTCATAAATAAGTGTTTAGTATTTTGAATTTTACATGAAACGTGGTGAGCGGAAGGGAAAAAGGTAAACATATTGGCCGGTCTGGCAACTACGTCCGAATGATGTCGATGAATGCTAGGCATTCATTGTTCTAGCAACCAATTTCTGAATGATTTTATGGCAATAACTTGCAATTCTGGCATCGAAGGGAGATTGGACACCAGAGATGGTACACACCCTCCAACCATTTGAAATGGCGGGTTCCAGGAGTTGAACTCTTAGCGAACATGCAGGGGGGGGGGGGCACACTACTGTTGGGTGTACATGGGAAGCTCTGCAGCAGCCTCCAGCAAAAGACGAATGTGGGAAAGAAGAGAGCTCCGCCACACTGCCGGTGAAGTTGACGCAGGACAGGTGGGGGGAGCGGCTGTGACGTCCCCAAAGGTGCGGCCTTCCGAGGGAATGAAGTTGGACGACTCCCGGAGAAGCCTGCCTCCTCGAAGATCTTGAAGATCAGGTAGTTGGACAGCACTGCCGCGTCCGACGGCTTCCACAGCACCACATTTCCCTGCGAGAGAGGACGCAGGGAGAAACGTGCGACTAGGGCGCTTCGGCCAAGTTCCTTGAGCCGGTCACATGAAGCAGCCTAGCAAAGAATTTCCCAAGCACTAGTAGCATTGTAACTGGCCGGTCCAGACATCTCTGTGACTACTATACTACGTCAATCTACTTTGTGCTGCGTCTCTGAGGCTAGCGCAACTTCCGCAGCGGCTCCTACAATGTCAAAGCTAGTTGCGAGATCTGACTTCGTCTGGCGTCTTCTTTACACGAGACGCCTGGTGAGTCGCAAGGATAAGCTACGTGATCTTGCAGCAGTGTGTAGCTGCAGCACTGTTGAAGCTGCACTATCCTTGACAGCAGTGGCACAAATTAATTGACGCCAAGTGTAGCGCTCTCCGTAATACCGCCCTAGCCGAGTTCCTTTGATGATCTGCGTGTTCTCAATGTAATTAGCTCTCCGAAAAGGCACTTGGGGGCCTCTTGTTACAAGACCACTCATCAGGTGAAGGGAAACTACACAAACTTTGACGTTTGTCAGTTGCTTCCAACGTCGGCGTTTTGACGTCCAATGTGCAACAATGCCCATCATATTGACCACAAACTGCAACCGTCAGCATCCAAATAATTAGTAGACTGGCTCGCTTCGAACGAGCACATAAAGTGGTCAAAGAAGACCCCAGGTTAGCAGTCCCACTGCCCTACCTAAATTGCGTATCTTTAGGGAGAATCTGTGTCACCACATCTCTGGGGGCAGAGTGACATCTCGTTGTCAAACTTTAAACCCTCAATCGTCAAATCTTCCTTTAAATTTTTGTGCACCTTTGCCATTATTTCCCATGCCACGTGAGTTTGCGAGTGTCGCAGCAGCAAAATGCTTGCAAAGCATCTGCCTAGTTAACGCAGCATATCGCTGTTCGCGTAATCGGGGCCCATGTGCCAACTAAATGTGCTTCCTAACTTTATTGTTAATTTTAATAGAAAAGACAGTTGAATAGGTACAATTCTTAGCTGTAGTATATGGGCTTATGAAGAGATAGAAACAAGTCCAAACTTTATTGTTACTTTTAATAGAGAATAAAAGACAGAGTTCAATAAGTACAAATGCTAAGCTGTTGTATATAGGCTTATGAAGAGACAGAAATAAGTCACGAACAAGGTACAAAATGCAGGAACAAGTGTCTTTGCACCTTACCGACTTACCATGAGCGCGGGTGCAGAGGCCAGGTTGCCGCCAATGGCCGAAAAGTTGAAAGGAGAGATGGCAGTCGTAAAGCCCTAGACAAAACACGAGAGCTGTCAAGAGACGCACTCCAGGGGCACTTCGTCGATCTCTGCAAGTACCCTCAAGCGGTGGGTAAAAACAATGAGGACGGGAGTCTAACCGTACCTAGCGTTACAAGCAAATAGCTGCCATAGGTCCACCCTGCTTCGGTTATTCATGCCTGTCAAAATTGTGTGTATGGGATTTTTTATTTTGCTTTGTATAATGCTGCTAGAAGTTGAATGCACATGATTTTCATTATTTGATTTTTATCATTAGATTATTCAGCAGATTTTTGCTTTTGTGTCCCACAATGGATGTCCTGACAAATTTGAGACTGGTCCTAGACCACACCAAGCTGGCTTCTGGCAGCTTTCTGTCTAGGGTGCTCCGTTGGCTTCGAGGCGAAAAATAAAATGACTCGACTGACAAAACTTGCACGCGTAAGAAAGGGTGAAGAGGCTTGAAGTGAAAGTGAAATTAACCGCATTTGTTTACCTCAGGAGTGATATGTAAAGTTATTTTTTGGAGAAAGGTCGCATTAAGCGAGAACTAAAAAAGAAACAAGAGCCAAGATTTACATTCGCAAAACACAACTGGCTGAATGCTAGGTACTTTGTCCCCCGCGGAGCCAATCATGCGAGGTAAAAATCCTTCTCGTGCTAGCTATTTTACATACCGAGAGAGGTATCCACAGTGGTTAGCAAACTCAGCCCAGGAAAGACTACATAACAGAACTGCAACTTTAATTTCAGTCTTGTATTTTGTCCGAGGTAGCGCCACTTCATGACTAGGGTTCCGTGTTTTCAGATAAATCCGAAAAATTCCAAAAAGAAACCCACCGGTAAACTTTGTGTGAATGCGGGTTAATCCGATAAATTCGAATTTCAATGTACCAAGGCCAATAAAAAGGCAGTACAGTCTAAGCTCATTAGCAACAGACCTGGTTACAACAGACATTTGGATATAACATACAGATTTGTAAAGTGCGGTTGGTTTTCCTACGCATTCATTGACTCAACTTTTATATCTGCATACAATATACTCCCTCTTACAACAGACCAATATCTTGGTCAAAATCAGGGTCTGTTATACCAAGCTTAGACTGTATTTTATGATTAAGTTTGAAGACCGTACGTGTCAATGGCTCTTGAGAAAACCTAACCTCAGTTTTCTTCAACTTTCAAACCATTGACAAAAGGATTCTTACCAGCTTATCTCATCAAGATTCATCAAGACAACAGGTCTGTCCGGTCACCGACAAAAAACCATAGTTCCCGTTTTGCAGTTTGGGCCATACTATTTGTGTCTTAAAGGAAGGAGGGGTTATGTTTTTGCAAGGTGAAAGCTGTGAACTATAGAGACTTCATAGAAGGGGGAGAAGGGGCGGGCAGTTGAAGGTAGGTTGAGTGGATAGGATGGGATGAATACGGAGCTTCCTAGCGACTACCTCCAGGAGTTTACTCATTTCCAGATCTCGACGTTTATCGAAGCAACACTTGTTTGCAAGTCTTCGCAGTGAGACAAATTAGTGCTGCCAATGGCAATGGCACCAATGCCGAAATCCAGCTGCAGAAACATTAATTTATACAAGCTCCTTCTTTTGAATCTAGAAGACATTTACATCAGGAGTTATGATTTTTTTTTTAATAAAAATCACTGCAAATCTAATTGCTTCGAATTTTTGGAGAAGTGGGAATCGAAGAAAAGGAAACTACTCTAAAGTCCAGATTTTCAGCTGAAAATGGACTCCACTAAACACCTCCTGAATTTGGTGAAAAGTGAACTCCAAAAACTGGAGTCCTACTCATGACCAAGGCTTCATTTGAACGATCTTAACTCACAAACCTCCAGCCCCCGTTGCCTGTAGTGGTTCACAGTGACCTTGGGGTCTGCTGTGATGGGCTGATACTTGGATGAGCTCCTAGAAGAAAGACAAGGTTTGCACATAGCTATCTCCACAGGAGACAGTTGATGCAGCACTCATACGAAAGCGACCCGCAATTGTTCTCAATGTACCACAAACAAAACTTTCTTTGTTCCCTTTCTCTAAGGCTTAAAGGGGCCCTGCAATCACATTTTAGCGTCTACCTTTTCACGGTTTTCCACGTCTCTTGGGGTTCAGCAAGCCGGCAAGCACGGAGGAGAGTGACTTAATATCAGTGCGTCATATTTTAACTGGACAGTACGCGGACACCACCTCCACCGACTCACAGGAAGCGACCCGCGATCACCGAAAGCGCGCAAAATGTAACGTCTTGGGTCCTCGGGCTTACTACTGGTCAGGGAGCCGCTAAAAAGCTTCTTTTAGATCGAAATACAAAATGTAAGTGGCTGCGTAGCAGACGTTTCTAATTATTTATAAAAGTGGTTTTAATGTTCAGTATTTTAGAATCAGAAAAGAGACTTGGATGCGGTTTATACAGTACAGAGGCTGAGAAATGACCCGTCGACATACCCGCCACCAAGCGGTGGAAAAGGCGGCGCATACTAGAAAGGAGTAGACTGGGATCAGCGCGCACACGGAAAGGTCCCGGATGCGGTGCGGCGAGCGCTGCGGTTCCTTATGGGCCGGAGGATCCGACCGGAACTCCGAGCGTTCCGAGGCACTTCGGCGAGAAAGCTGCCTTGCGGTTTGGCCGTTTCGCGGTATGGCAGTGCAAAGTGGCTTTCATTCTGAACTGATCTTTACCCCGTGTTTGCTGTCGTTTTGTGGCCAATGAAGTGTCAGTGCCGAATTAGTGTTTATTCATGCAGCCAATGCTGCGGGGGCCGCTCTGGCCGCCCGCTGCATACAGCCTATCCAGAACATGCTTTTAAGCGCGAGACACATGCGCGTCAAAGCCCGCATCACGGTCGGCGTGCGAACTGTCGGGAAGACAGGCTGCTCCGGGACCGCCGCAGCACAGGACGGGTCCACGACACATGGCTTCCGACGCGTCGTTGCGTCGCTCCGTTCAGCTCCGCCCAGTTTTGGGTATCCCACTACCGAATGGATGGATGAATGCTAATGGCTATATTTATAACGGGCATGGTAGCTCGCGCCACCTAGTCTAGAAAACTAAAATACTACCCTCGCCCTTCTTGGTTTTTCTGACTTTTAACTAAACATAATATTTTTATTACATTCTATTAAAGTGTACGATGTGTAGAGATTTTCCGTGAGGTTACTTTTCTGCTCAACATCACTTAATCGCGATGGACCGCAGCGGACCTTAGGAGTCATCCCAGCGAAGCCGAGCACTCTCTATAAACTGATTGTTATAAGCGGCATATCGTTATATATGTGGTATAGTTATAAGTGGATTGACAGTGTCTTATCAAGTCGTCTTACCTTGGCAAAGAAGGCATTGAACCTAAGGAAATCAGGCAAGTTCGGCATGGAGTCAATTTCGGCCTGGAAGACTGTCTTGCCCTGTAATTTTAACAAATTTATGAATATCAAGCAGAGAACTGCAACTTTTACATTGAGGAAGTGGAAACAAGTGAGAATCTAATAGATGAACGTCAGAACTACCTTCTCTCAGGAGGTTCTACGCCATTGAGAGATGGTTCTGTGGTCTAGCTAACTGAAAGACCCAATCACCAGATGACAACGGTTTGGCTCCATTCATGCACATCCATAGTGCTGCCCAGTCTGCCGAACGTGATGATGTATAGATATCTGACAACTAAATTGCTTTTCCATTATTCGCTAAGTGTACATTAAGAGAGAGATACAAGAACAAGCCTTATTTTAAGACTGCAAACAGATGCCCCCCTACAGCTAATGGGCTAACAAACCAGTTTGACGAGGCTTTCTTTTTTTTTTTTTACCAAAGTGCCACTCTGTGCTGATGATTTCAGCTGAAGAATGTGCATATATTTCTGTACCACTTTATTTCCTCCCCAAAGTAAATCTGCAGAGAGACATTTAAAGGCCTTTAAGGAGGCCTCCGGCAAACAAATATAGTCAACATGGATTGCGTTGTATGGAGGTTTTGACAGAAGGAAGGCAGTATTGTTTGAAATGGCATCCTGGCGTTTCGCTGAGGTGGGCAATTTAGCCAGTGGAGTATACAACTGCTGATTGGGTGTCTCAACATGCAGCACACAGAGACTACACAACCTAAACAAGCTCTGGACTGCTTTAGAACAGTCTTGCAGACGATTAACCTGGCAGAGACATAGCTCTGGGGATAAAGAGTGGCAAAGAAACTATGCCCAGGAGAAGGAAACCTGACAAGGTATATCTGCTTAGAAAGCTTCGAGCAGACAGAGGAGAGCTGCCATACCTGTCCAATCATGGTGGCAGCATTGAGCTGGTAGCGGTACTTCTTGCTCACGAGATCGGCCGCCTTCAGGAACAGCTGCACTTTTTCATTGAGTGGGCGGCTCTCCCATTCTTCCCGCACTTTCAGGCTCAGTGTTGAATCGCCTCTTGGATCGTTTCCTGCAACAACAAATTCACTCTTCCTTCTGTCTTTTTACCCTGTGTCCATCGTAACACACTGTCTATCTCAGCGAGGTAGCCTACCCAGGCGAAAATCAGTCCACTTCCAGCTGGATTATGTAACTGAAATGAGGCAGTCCAGCTGGATTCCAGCTGGGTCCAGCTGGAATCCAGCTGGACTGCCTCATTCCAGTTCCATAATCCAGCTGGACGTGGACTGATTTTTGCCTGGGTAGAGCAGTAATTCACTCACTGAAGCGGTCATGAAACAAATCTCTCACTTTTGCTAAATAGTGTAGTACGTAGAGTAAGTCATTTATATTCATAACCTACAAAACCCGCATTCGATTTTCTCTCACACATTATACGTTGTTTTAGCTGAGCGACCGAGCGAACTTCCCGCAGGAGTGCTTTTCGAAGATACGTTGGCCCATGCCTTGGACCGACGCTCTGATTGGCTCACTGGGGTCATAGTTCAAGCTGTCTGCCTGCTTGCGGTGAAACAAAAGTAGAGCAGTTACAGAGAAAATCGCAGAAAAATAAACATAGTTCAACCCCTCGGCTCGCAGCCAGAAAAAGCAACCACATGATCTGGTGCCCATTACATGTCGCCAATGTTCATAGCCACGCAAAGACGTCAGCAAGGAAAAGACTCCAAACATTGGTGGAGTTTGGTTATTCCCGTCACCATACCCATTGGACCAGAGCCACAACACAAATGTCTGCCACAGCATTGATGTAACTGAGCCCTAGTCAGGTGTTCACACAGTGCTTGTTTTTAATCCTTGAGCTGCATTCACCTATCGTCAGTAGCATCACCTAGGGAGGGGGGTCAAACCACCCCGGGTGCAGCGCTCAGTGGGGTGCAGCTGGGCAGTGAAAGGGGAGGTGGTGGCACACCCCTAGGACTACATCAGCCAGCTTCACGAAAGAGACTGAAAGAAATAGTCCGCTTCCATCCTTGAAATAATACTGCAGCATAGAAGCTTCCAGCTCAGTGTCGTTGCATGCAAGTATACTGGTGTCACACTCGTGCCGGAGCGTTTGCGTATGGTGCGTTACATTAAGACAATACCGTTCCATGGCACCTTTAAGTACATATTAGTCTTTCACAATCTCCTTCTCAGAGTTCTCTTTTATAATAATTCCCATGGCACATGCAGCATAGGTTATGAAAAAATGACTTGTCATGCTATGAGGTCATTGAAACAAACTTCAAACTACTTCACGAAAGTTCTCTGTAGATTGATACATCACCTCAAAGAGGAAAGCATTTGATATTTTAGGGTTAAGATGCATTAGGAAAGTGTTCCAAGGGTCCTTCAAAACAACAATTTATTTTGCTTTCTTTGCATCCTCCCTCTTTTGCAAGGGTCTGCAAAATACCACTGAAAATGTTTTGGGCAGGTGATGGCAGCAACACGAAGTGTAGGTGACAACCTTTTTTTTTTTTCATAGCACAGCTAGAAACAAATATTTTCAAAATATATGAAAAAACAATCACCAATACAGTGTAAAATGTTAAAACACACAACAATGCACAGTGCCAAGAAGCTCTCACCTCTGATGCCCAGTAGTATTTAGCTACTTTCTTGGAATGGTCAAATGGCTGGAAAAGAAAAACAATGCATCTTGTTAAAAGAAAAAAAATGTCCGCATTCCAGATAAATTGAGCTTTCTTTCAAACAAGCAGCTAAGTAATTGCTGCAAGAAAACAATCATGGGTTCGCTGACCGGACACTACACATGCTAGTACGGCACGCACACAAGGGGCACTGCTGAAAATGCTGATAAAAACAAACATTGAGACAAAGGTACTATCGGGGAAAAATGAAATGCGAACAGAGGAGCGCGTGGCTTGCCGTACAGGCTGCGCCACCTGGAAGTGAGCCTAGGGGCGAGGGTGCGTGGCCTACTCCGATGTGTTCACGCCCTTCGCTCGGCGCTCCCCAAGCTTCGGCAGTGCGCCTCTCAGTGCGCTGAAAGCTATCACCGCTATCTTTGCTGGCTCAGCGCGTGCGGTGCGAAGAAGCTCGGCCCACGCGCCGAGCAGACAAAGATAGCGGTGACAGCTTTCAGCGCACTGAGAGGCGCACTGCCGAAGCTTGGGGAGTGCCGAGCGAAGGGCGTGAACACATCGGAGTAGGCCACGCACCTCGCCCCTAGGCTCACTTCCAGGTGGCGCAGCCTGTACGGCAAGCCACGCGCTCCTCTGTTCGCATTTCATTTTTCCCCGATAGTACCTATGCAACAACGTAAAACTTCATGTATGCTACAAGATCTTATTCCAAGTGTTGGCAAACCAAATGCACTTCCTCTATACAGGGTGTCCCAGATAACTAGCACCAAACTTCACGAAAAAACAGAGTGCTTTACGAGAGTGAAACCAACTGTATGCTGTTAAAAAGCTTTTTGGGAAAGTGGACAATTTTGTTTTAGTGCACCTAGTTATTTTGCTAATTAAAAGTAATTAGCAAATTTTTTAAATTATTTGTTTAAAAGCCTGAGGTATGAATTGGAAATTTGCAGAGCGCATTGAGAAACACCCAATTAAGGTGTTTCCTACATGATACACTTTGCAAGCTTCTTTTTGTTAGCCTAAAAAAAAAAAGCCCACAAAATATAAATAAAGCCAGGGTTCAGTACAGGCTTCAAAGAAAAAAATTCAAGGGTTTTCAAGGACTTTTAAGGACCTGGAAAGATATTTTAAAGGACCCCTTTAATACTGTAAATGACTTAATTTTCGCGAATTGCCCACGATTCGTGAAAAACAAGTACCGCGAACAATTTGGGCACAATATCAACACTTCGGAAGCTACATTCGAGTCGCAAAAATTAGAACCCGCGAATAATTCCAAATTTTCAGCTTTGGTACGGTTCGCGAAAATTCGAGCCCGCATAAATTAAGTCATTTAGAGCACTCTATCCACCAAATTTAGAGCACTCTATCTACCACCTTGCACGCGCTGGTCAAGACCGATGACTCTGCTGGGGCTGCGGGGACGGATCCCGCGGAGACTGATCGGTCACTGAAGCACAGAGTCACATAGTTCTTCATGGAAGCTACCTGCTGTCTTCTTCATGTTCCCACTGTGCTTCGCACTTTTAATGTGGTTTTTTGGTGCGGACTCGCCCATTGACGAGACGTCAAACGTCTTCCCTCAAGGTCTGCATTTTGCCCGATTCATGCTCCCTGGGTCCGACACAACCCAGTGTCTGTAGTCGTCATGACCCAACCACGACCGCTGGAAGTTGCACTTTCCGGGCATCGCACGCAGCTTAAACAACGTCCACCATGTGCTGCGTAAAGCAGACTCAAAACAAGGAAACCAGGGCTATAATAGCAAACACTACGCGAGTGAGCTTAGAGCACTATATAGCTCCTACGGAGCAGAGTAGCGCAATCCTTTGATCCGCGTGTTTTGCCGACAACATGGCCGACAGAGCAGCTCGGCGCGAGTCACGTGGTACTCAGGGTTCCAGGAGGCGGCCCGCCCTATGGGAGAATACATGGAGATCGACGCAACACGGCTAATTAAAAAATAAACGGCGAGTTCACACTTTTCAAAACTAGTCTGTCGTGAAGTTGGTAAAGCACTAAACACTTTATCAAAGTTTTAATAATATCGGATGCGTGTGCAAATTTTGAGAAGGCAATTTCCAAGGCAATGGCGTTTGAAGCAGACGATTTTTGCACGCAGCGGAGATGGGCTCTTTGGGTTGGCCGGAGCGGGTCACGTGGACGCTGTGACGTCGCCGCGTTGTCTGCTGCATGATGCCGCTCGTGCAATTTTTTAAAACAAATTACGTCCTTACTTGGCACACAACTCAGCGCAAATGATTCTAAAATGTTCCTTTATTATGTCAAAAACTATTGTCGTTCCGTACATCTCCACAACATTGAAGAAACAACGATTTTCTCACGTTCCCCATGCATTTCTGACCGGAGTTGGAACCTCCGGGCGTTCGCCGCTAGTCGCCAAGAGACGGCGTTCTAGATTGCGCTACTCTGCTCCGAAGGAGCTATATAGTGCTCTAGTAGTGAGCTGAAGCGACGGCACAAGATCACAAGAAGCGGACGGGCGAGACCGGATCCGGAACCACTGGGACTGCTACCATTGTGGCCAGGCGCTTAACGTGTATCAACCAAATATGTCGAGTTGTATGCCATATAAGAAAATTCCCTCGTTTTAGTTTCAAATTTTTTTTTAACATACACGTAAAAATCATGATTCTATTTTATTATTATAAAAAATGTAGCACCACTGACTATCATAGGGAAATTCAAGGGTTTTCAAGCACCGCTACAAATTCCAGGACTTTCAAGGTCTGGAAAATGGCATTTTCAAATTCAAGGGTTTTCAAGGTTTTCAAGCACCTGTGCGAACCCTGAAAGCTTAAGTGACAATGCGCCTGCAGCGCTCTTAGACGTGCTCTGAGGGAACGTAGTCCACCTTATCACTGGTGCACTGTCCGAGACAGGGCTTTGTTTCGGTTAGTATTTGAAGGTAAGCGCAAGCAACTGCTGCCGCAAAGCCCTGTCTCGGCCGGCCAGTGATAGGTCATGGCCTGGATAAGGTGGACTTCGTTCCTTCAGAGCACGTCTGAAAGCGCTGCAAGCGCGACGCGCCCCTTCCCCCCTCCCCGTTGTCACATGGTCTTTTTTATATTTTGCGTTCTTTCTTTTTAGGCTAATAAAAAGAAGCGCACAAGTCATATCATGTAGCGAACACTTTAATTGGGTGTTTCACAATGCACTTTACAACTTCCCAATTCACACCTCGGCTATTAAATGAATAATTACAGAATTAGTGAATTAGCCTTAATTAACTAGATAACTAGGCACACTAAAAACAACTGCACTTTCCCAGAAAGCTTTCTAACATACAGGTGGTTTCACTTTTGCAGAGTTCTATGGATTTTCGTAAAGTTTGGCGCAAGCTATTTGGAACACCATGCACGTAGCCAGGATTTTGATTCGGGAAAGGGGGGGGGGGCTGCCCATGACAAAATGCTGTATGAGGGGGAGGGGCGAGAGGAGGCCCCAGCAAAATGGAAGATTTCGGGGGCAGCCCAAGAAGCATGGCTCCCTCCCACCTGGATACGTGCCTGTGGGACACCCTGCATATTTGCAGCTAAGTGCAACTCTTAACTGGTATAGGGTGTAGCAACAAACATGTACACTGTGCAACACTGTTAGTGCAACCACAGCATTGGTGCTTTTTTGCATTTTAATTTAAAGGGGCCCTCTAACAGTATTTGAGCGTCTACTTTTTTTTGCGGTTTCTCCATGCTAGTGGTTCCGGAAACCCAGTGGACAACGAAACAGTTTAAAAATATTAGCGCATCATATTTTAATTTGACAACTCGGAAACACCTCCTCCGACGGTGGCGCCGCGAGGTGCCGAATGCGCGCGCATAACGGCGCTCCCTTTCACTATACGTCACATTCACTGGGTTTCGTGATTGGCGAGAGCCATCCCAGAAATTTTGAAGCGAAATAAAGTATATCACACGTTAACCGTCATTATTTCTCTAACAAGTCGTTTTTATAGAGCTAATAAAGTTGCAAATTAAAGTTCAAAAAGGGCGAAAACAACGCCTCGTCGCTCATGCGTGCCTCCCAGCGCACCTCCTACTCGCCAGTACCTCCTACTCGCCGAGGTGGCTCCGGTGGCGGAGTTGCGGGAAACAAGCCTTCCGCGGCTGTCGAAGCGGACTGAGGCAGAGACGCGTCGCGGCGCTTGCGTGGTGTGTCCTCGTACGGCGCGATGCCCAGCTCCGCACTCCTTTTAAGAATTCGGCGCTCAAAATCCGATAAGCCCGGTAAATTCATCGATGATGGCAACCCGATTCCAAAGCTACGATGGTTGCAGCGAGGACTAATGGCCGACCGGGCCGACGGGCTATCAGCCAAACTCGCGTCCAATTGGCCGACCGCTTTGCTCTGATCGCTAAACTGTTTCATTTTTACGTCATGAAGCGCAATGTTTTGCCTATTTAAAGTTGTTTTCTGCAATATTTAATTTGCTAATAACTCACAAAATATTGCGAATTTCTGTAATATGTTCTTTCCTCGGTGTTCCTGCTTTCATGGAGCTCCGTTTCAGCGCGAACTTCAAACCAGTCAAAACATTGTTGGTGGGCCCCTTTAAAAATGTGTATTGGTGGGCAACAAACTTTTACTGCCTAGCATTGTGCCCCAAATGAGTAATTACCGCCACATGACTAGTTTAATGACATGGTGACAATGCAATTAAATGCAAAGGTGCAAGCATGCTAAACAAAAATATTGACAGCCTAACAATTCTAAAAAAAAGAAAAAAACGAAGGTGATTGTTTGTTTGTGCTAACACTTAGCAGAACAAACGCTGGAGAAAAGGGGACCTCCGCTGCAGTGTTTGCCTGAACTCTTAAACCTGTCAAGTTGCACGTGACGTCAATCCGCCTTTCTTTCTGGTGCCCAAAAGCGCCTCATTAACGCAGCACAAGCAGTGCTATCATGTGCCCTTTTCCCCAAGTTCGCCCCTCTTTCTGGTGGCAAGAAGCATCTCGTTAAGGCAGTGGAAGCTACCCTCTCATGTGCCCTTTCCCTCATTATGTATGACTAAGTGAGGTCAGTGCAAGCTACATATAGAAAAAAAATTTACGGTTTCGCATGCTAGCCCAAGGAAATTAAGTACATTCGGCGCCAAAGGTTACTCTGCCCGCACCCCAGGGCAGCTGTCAAACTAAAGGAGCCGCTCGCCGCGTGGACACAATGTGACAAGCCTTTGGTCGGTGATGCAGCAAATGCGTCAAAGGAAATTCTGGCGTGGTCCAACTCACAGCCACGTGGTATCGCGGCTCGGAGGTCCTGATCTCCTTGCCTCCAACCACTATGGGGATGTCCGTGCACGTGTCCTTGAGTCGTTCCAGCGCCTCCTGAAGCAGCTTGCGCTCCTGGCTGCCCGGCAGGTACGTCAGCATCGGCTCGTTCTCCACCTTGAAGTCCTCCACCGTCTGGGCAAAGCTGAGGGCCCGCACCCTGCAGACGTACGAGACGCACCGCAAAGATTTAGGCAGAGTTGGTTGCGCTAAGCGTGTCAAGTCTGTTCACACAGGAGCATTTCCATACGTTTTCTTACGTTACGCCATGAGTAGGGTTTCGTTGTTTTCAGTAAATACGGGTAAACAATCCATCAATCAATGTATTTCTCTCCATTTGAGAAGGGAAGGCAGAAAACAGCAGCATTTAGCAACTTGACGATGTCCTTGCCTCCCCTTTACACTTGCAAAAAGGGTGCAACATGGTCACACATTTTCAAACTTATACGTAGAGCAATATATAGGTCATTTAAACTCCCAAATGTCACGGTGATTCTTGACGTAAGCTCCCGTAAGATAATGTAACGAAGTAACGGTACTGTGTGAACAGGTCTTTATGGCACCACAACTAGAGGAGTGAGTCGCATCTTTGCAAGCTACAACTTTGGCGTGTTACTGCTAGGCTTTAATGTGAATTGGGAATCTGCAGTGCACGTTAGAGACCTTTAGCTCAGCAGTCCCATCACACTTTCCAAATTATTCTTGTACAACTGCGGCACAAGGTTCGTTGTTGTTGTTGCACCGACTGGTTTAAAGGGAAGCCAAAAGAGGTTTCTAAATGCGAAAAAGCCATGAAAGACTGAATGCACACATCTTCAAAGGCACGTGCATAGTTTTTTGTCGGCTTCATTGGTAGGAGCGACGTAACCGCTGACTAAAATTTTTTCTCTAGACTCACCCACCTAGCACAGGGAAGGAGAGGAAAAGTAGCAAAAGTGATGTCAGTGGCAGTATCAGATGACCCTGGATGACCTTGAAGCTGACAGAGATGCAACAATGACATAGGGAGGTCTTTGACAGATAACAGATGGCAGAGAGGCTCACCACATGCACTGTTGCCCACAAAAGATATCCTGTAATCAAACTTTATTTTCGAGGACTCAACATTTCACAATTTCTGCAGGCTATGGAGTTTGGGAATGTTTCACAGGCTCAAAAATTTGAAAAGTGGGAGTGGTACACTATAAATATGTCAGCATAGAATGATGCACTTGCATAATTAGGTCTGAGAAAATTAAGCAATTGATGGTATATGGTCACAAAAGATTAGAAGCAAGCCTTTGAGTTAAATACACTAGTGCTTCTAGAAAATTACACACGAGGCTGGACCTCGTCAATCATTTGCAGATTTTTCTCTGCTGCCTTAGGGCCAAAGACAAGTGCAATTCGTACACAAAAATAAAACAACAGGCTCCATTTTTTTATTATATTTTTGGCCAATGCAGAACACACTCAAACGCAGCATGTTGACAGTAGCGGAAACGTAACAGCTGGATCAAAAAGACCTTGAGGACGCCACGACACCTGTGACCAATCCCAGGCGGCAGCGAAAAGCACTGAATGTTTTGCAGTAGTTGCTGCACGTTTTTCTAAATGAAGTATGAAGACACATCCTCATTTATACCCAATTTTAGTGTAATATCGAAATTCAAGGAGTAAAAAAAATAAAAGCCACTCCTAACTGAATTTTTGTGAAAAGCATTCTGGTTTTTCTTAATTAAATTGCACCTAATGTCCGAAAAGAGAACCCTATGGCGAATAAATTTAAGGTGTTGATAGGGGACCTCATTGTTACGTCACCGTGTACAGGTCGCACATCTGGACTCATGAAACATACTGTCTGTGAGCTTGATGGGTATGACTCATCCAGTCACAAGCAATAGTACTTGTCTGGATTGTGAAGTAACACCGCACGGCCAGCGAGCGGCACACACCGACAATGTGCCCGAGCCACGCACATGTTGGAAGGTGATCGCAGTAAAGGAGCCGACTAAGTACCAGTACTGCACATAACAGGGCGTTACCGAGACTGTCTAATCTTCGGTGGTGCCCGGTTATTTTTTGAATAAGATAGCACTCGAGTAATTATTCCTAGCAAGTCAAACCTTCTGTGCAGTATTATCGCAGGTACATTAAGTTCTTGGATTCTACGGGAAAGGGTTCCAACGTCAGTCCTTTTCCTTTTTTTGCCGTAGCGCCGATGTCGAAAAAAAACTTTTGTGGCATCTGAAAGGGTGCGACTCAGACCATCGTCCACACCCATCTTTTGCATCCGGGCGAGTGCCCGAACAAACACATTATTCTGCAAATGCACGTTTGTCTGTGCACATAATATATAAAGAGAATGTTGTGGAAAATTCAGAGCCAATGTCATGAATCACGAAATGCAACAATAGAAATGAAAAAGGCTAAGCAATCATTTGGGTTTGAAAGAAAGGAAAATTAAATTTTGGGAGTTTGCATGCCAAACCAGCAATGAGCATCTGGCTTGCCCTGGCAAAGACTGAGGACTAATTTCAACCTCCAAGGGATTTTTACACATGCAACCAAAAGCAAAATAATAAAGACAAAAAGAAAGAGGAAAGAGCTCAATAGGTTATTGCCTACTTTGAAACAAATAGTGGTTGTGCAACTAGAAGTGGTAAGTTTGACCTGCAGGATAGGCTTTTACAAAATCAAAGCAACTATAACAAATTGGGGTGTGATCAAGCTCGTTGGGTGTGTCCCACGGATGCAAGCACCCTATGTTGATTGCAAAATTAATTGGTTAATTATCATTGTCTATAGTACCCGTTAATGTCATTTTCCTATAAATCGCTTATTTCAAAATTTTCATTTTATAATCTGTAGTGACGATTCAGCGAACGTGAGGCGGCCGCCGAAGTGACAAACGGCACCGATTACAACTTTACAACCCCTCAACTATTTTGCTCTGACGTCGTCCTGTTTTTAAGAGATTGTGTTCACACTGCCGCTTCATTGTTGCGAAGCAAACCACTTGGAAAAGCGAACATTACACGCACGACACGAAGGAACTTCGACGAGTGGGACTAGTTTGACGAGTTTGGACAAGACCCACACGAAACACACCTTGTCATGATTAACCCTTTACGCGGCTAGGCATTCCTCCGGAACTTCAATAAATTTTTTCAATACGATCCCACGATTTCAACAAAGGCAAGACCGGCAGCGAACGATTGGTGATGCAACCTCCCCTCCGATTCCCACGTCGAAAGAAGTTACAGCTGTCGTCAAGTGCGACGATTAGATACAGACGTTTTGCCGCGAAGCACTCGAGCAGCCCCTTGACTGACTCGATACAGCTAATATCTGCGGAAGGTTTGTTGACGGCGAGGTCCCACCCGTCAATATTGAATGACCAGTCTGGCGACTCAGGTGGACGAACTCAAGTTGAAGGTCGCCGGATCGCACGACAACGTGGACCGGCGAGGTCGATGGATCGGCGCGAAGGTGTAGGCTTAAATCAAGAATCAAAAATCGCGCTCACGACCTACCTGAGGGCATTTGCGGACGATAGTCTTTTGTTGACCCTCGTTAGACAGTGAATCCGACAGCGTTTTAGGACGAGGGAGGCCATTTTTGCAACTTTGTACCTTCCGAGGACACACCGTAGACCGTACCAAACTACGAGAGGAACGGCCCGCCACCGGATTACGTCGTCTGCTTATAGGGAGAGCCGCGTCATTGCGTTCTTCGGGCGCGCCAAAACGTAGTGCGGGCGGAAGTTGGCAACTTTATAAGCGCTCACGTAATATGTATTGAAAGAGACAAATATAAATAGACATGAATAATATTCTAGCTTATTATTTTGCATGATAAGCAATAATATTAAGAAATTTACTGCTAAAAATTTTCCATGGCTTTGGATTCGAAATGGTGTTCTCTCGCGCATGACACGCAAACGCGTTCCAAGAGCAGCGAAACGGCAGTTGAACAGACGAGCGCGCTTCCGTTTAAATATTTGAATGTGGTTAAAAAAAGAAAAAAAGAAATTGGGTTGTGTGTATGTCTATACAGCCTAGAACGCCTAGAACTTGGTCCGCCTCAACGGGCGACGACTAGATGAGATGCAAATGAGAAATTTAGCCAGTGCAGTACAACCGCTAGCCTGGAGTACGCGTGCATCACGCAGTAGTGATACACGACAGTACGCCGGTACGATGCTCATCCAGATCGAAACGGGCAGGGGTGGGGATTGAGCCCAGTATCCTGGGTTGCCTGGGTTCTGCAGCGCGAGCTTTTACTCCACGTGCTCCGAAGCTGGTGTGCGCTAGCCCACTCGGCCACCGATTCCCCCCAAAATGTGTTGATATTTGCAATGTTGAGGATTGTAGGGCTGGGACATTATTCTAAGCTATGACGAGTTGCCGAAATTAATGTATCTACGCACAAGAATTAATTAATTGCCATTAATAATATTTGTGCGTATTTGCAACCTGAGCCATAATAATCTAAACGAATTTAAACACATAGTAAAAAATGTCCCTTCAGGAAATGTCACCAAGAAAGTATAAGCAAAAATATTTTCTCTGAAGTGGAAGCTCCTCCCACCTCTTTCCACTTTGGTAGAGCGAACGCCGGAGGGAGGTCGCCTCCTCTCCAGCGTTCACTCCGCTAAAGTGGAAAGGGGTGGGAGGAGCTTCCACTTCGTTCTTGACCTGTCACCGACTATAGTAATATAGCCTTGTATAGTATAGCCTTGCAAAGAAATATGCGAATATTTGTTAAATGCATAAATAACATTATGTGTATGCAAGCAGTGTATACGTGTTCTAAATGTGCGTGGAACCGTTCGGGAGAGATTCTCTCAAAAATCTTCAATTGTTTTCCCTTTTTTTTTTTTTTTTACGTTGAAAACGTTTGTTTTTGTAGGTGGGGTCAACTTTCCGAGGCAACGCTGATAAAAATTAAACAAACAGCAAAGGCTTCTTTCTCGAAAAAAAAGAACAAAAAACGTTAGAGAAGTAGATGTATTTCTTTCTTCGAGTGTAAACGCTCCGCTGTGAAAGTTACGCTCACGTGTTGTTTCCTTTCTCGGGGTGTTACAGAAAGTTGTACCCGATCGACTACTATAGTTCTGAGTAACCTTTTTTCTCCTAGAGCTCAAAGTTAAAAAAAAAGAAGAAGAAGAAGAAGAAGACCGGGGGGTGGGGCATTGTAACAAATTAACGGGTAAGATGTTTAATACTTATGCAAACTCTTTTTTTACCCCAGAAGGGCATGACTCGAAAAGAAGGAGGAATAGATAAAAACATGTGATGTGAATACTTATTTTTGCTTTATTTTTATGCTTTATTGCAATTAGAAGTAGGAGTACGAAGGCTGTACAGCCTACAAGTAGATATGTAAAGCTCTTTTTATATTATAAATACTTGCAAAAAAAAACTGTTCATATATATTTTAGACATATTTTAACCCAGCACGCAATTTCTTGACGTGTTGCGGAAGCTCATACGTGGCAGTAAAAAGTGTGGCATTAGGACAACCATTTAGTTCTTTGCAGTACTAGCAAACTGCTCCAGTGGCGTAGCCAGGAATTATTTTCGAGATGTGTTAGGTGGCTGAGATGTCTATGACTTGGCGTGTGGAAGGGGGAAGGGTGGGTCAAAATGCATGTGTATATTATAGGGTCGGCTGGATTTCGGGGGGAGGGGGGGGGCTGAACCCCCGCAGGCTCCCGCCTGACTACGCCACTAAACTGCTTGCTTCTTGCCTACAGTCTACAAGGTTGCAGTCTATTCGCCGACTCGCACGATGAAAGTATTTTTTCGAAATGTTCCAGTGCAGACGAACTATTTTGCAGACTATAATTTTAACGTTCGTTCACATGATCCTAGCTAGACTGTTTTATGTAACGGTTGACACTAGCTGACACCTCATTGAACCGAATATGTTTATGCGGAGAGCAAGTTCGTCTGCTTCTTTTGCAGGGGTTGTGGTGACGTCAGAAAGACGCCGAGCTCTGATTGGTTCTGATTGAAGGATAGTGGGTAGACCTCAAGGCATCTAGCATTGAGGTCTACCCACTATCAGAGCCAATCAGAACTCGGCGTCTTTGTGACGTCACCACAACCCCTGCAAAAGAAGCAGACGAACTTGCTCTCCGCATATGCTCTTTCCTCTAATTACTGTCTACGTCCCTGCCAAATGTAAAGAAAGTAAAAAAAAACATGCTTTAGGTTTTTTTGTTTTTGTTTTTTATCGCAAATTGTATACGTATTCTGTTTCCCGATAACTTGGCAGACTGTGGAGGCTACGGCCCCGTGACCCAATAAAAGCGTCGGAGCGAGGCACGTGACAACAGGTCACGGGATCGTGTGTATCACTGCGCCAAGGAACGGGCGCAGTGACACACACGATATGCAAATACTACTGAGTGAGCTCCAAAGTGGATTCCGAAGAGATAGAAGATTGGAAGATCAGTTATTCGACACCACAAAATGTATAGAAATAGCAATGAAGAACCAAACTCCTTTATGGTTAGCTTATACTATTAGACATCAAGGGAGCATACGATGATGCGAGCCAGGAAACACTCTGGGGTGAGCTAAAGGTGTATAATTTAGATGCATATTTGGTTAGGTCTGTTCAGCAGGTGTACACAGACAAAAGGGTAGTTATAACATAAGGAGCAGAAACTTCACAACCCGCAGCAATTAAAAGAGGGTTCAGGCGGGGCTGTCCACTGTCACCTCTACTCTTCATGATATATCTCAGTGAAATGGAAAATAAATTTGAGCAGAGCAACTTAGGTTTTGATGTGAGTTGTATGGAAGGAGGGAGAAATGTAGTACAGGTAATACCAGGACGGATGTATGAGGACGACACAGTACTTATGGCAAATAACCAGGATACACTAAAGGAACTAGCTGGAATATGTGGAGAGGAATGACACCTTGGTCATGAGTTTTAGTAGTGACAAGTCTAAAGTAATGGTGTTTAACGACGAAAAGAGGGAACACCTGAGGATACAAGACATTGTAATAGACCACACATGTAGGAAAATACAAGCAGTGGCGTCACAAAGGGGGAGGGGGCGGACCGCCCCGGGTGCAAGGCTCAGGGTGGTGTCGCGGCGGGCCACGAGACCGGGGGCGGGGGGGGGGGGCTGTCGCGGCGGGCTGCCGCCCGGGTACCGCTGACCCTCGTGAAGCCACTGAATACAAGTATCAAGGAGTATGGCTATATGAGGTCAGGAAATAAGAGGAACACGAGGATAATATAATTAGAAAAGGGATAAGAAATTAATCTATTATGAAGCTCAAGGCACTATGGAACTATAAGAGATATGAAGTGCTCAGAGGTATATAGAAAAGAATGATGGTGCCAGTACCGTCTTTTGGCTTGGAGTGCTGTGCATCAGTGGCGTCACTAGGGTCAGCGGCACCCGGGGTGGCACTCCGCCGCGACAGCCCCCCCCCCTTCCCCCCCCCCCCCAACCCCCTTTGTGACGCCACTGCTGTGCATAACATCAGAGGTTCAAACAGGATTTAAAAAAAAAGGATTCGACAAATAAGCGTAGGCAGATTGGTAACTTTAGGGAGCCACCCATGACAAAAAGTTACAAGAAAGGGGCTGGTCACAGACTGGCCGTTTCATCCCTGGCCACCGATGACAAAAATTTGTCTGGTAAGAGGCCAATCACCACTGTTTTGTCTATTGCTGGCCACCCATAACAAAGTTACCAGAAAGGGATTAGGGAGCACATGGAAATACATCAAATGAGGGAGTACGGGGGGACATGGGCTGGTCGTCTTTTGAGAGCAGGAGGCAGTTAGTTAAAGCCCCTGCCTGAAGGGGTAACGGATTTTGCATGGGCCCTGGGTTTCGTTGGCGACGATGGAAGGACGGAAGAGAAAAGGATTACAGTCACAAAGAGGTGATCAGACAATTGGTGAAAATCATCTACGGAAAAATGAATGATGCACAACTAACTATAGCACAGCTGGGGACAGGCGGGACGGAGGAAAATTGGGACTCCCTCCTGCGTGGCTCCGGTCCTAAGTCTCGACCCTGTCTCTATACTAAGTCCGGTGCTGGGGTAATGCCGACAAGGTTTGACTAGATGAAAATTGACGACTTCGCCGGAAGAGGCGGGAGAAGGGGGGGGGGGTTGATGTTTTTAGTTTCTTTGCCCGATCCCGCAAAGGTCATCCTGGTGATATCCCACACTACCTAGGTAATAGTTAGGGGAGAAAATTGGCTTACAAGGGCGGGAGGAATCATATGTTGGTCTTCTTAGACTTAGGCTAGGTGACGCAAGCTATGGCTATACCTGTTAGAAAGGGTATAGCCATTATTTATTTTATTTATTTGGAAATACTACTGGCTCCACTTAAAAAGGCTTAGTATAGAGTGGGTACACCATACGACAGAAAAGTACAGTCATAAATAGAAACAGAAAAAGGAAAAACACAGAAAGTAAAATTTCCACAGCAGTAACGAAATTTTCAACAAATGTTAAGATAACAATATCATTTGGTAGCTCATTCCAATCTTGAATTGCCCGAGGAAAGAACGAATGTCTGGAACAGTCATTCTTAAATATCTATTGTTTTAACGCTCTAGTATGGTGTAAGCGTGGGGACTTCGTCGATAATGGTTCGAAGTAGCTACAGCTTTCGATTTGAATAGTGCCGTTAAAAATATTATACAGCACTTTTAATCTATCAATTTTTGCTCTTGTTTGCAACGGCTGAAGCTGCGCCCTGTGAAGCAGTTTTGTAGATGAGGTAACCAGTTTTGTAGATGAGGCAACCAGTTCTACTTTTTGCGGTGCTCCTGTGCATTCCTATGAGAAAACGCGCGTGCATTTTGTGTCTTCGACGGAAAATACCATGGATAACTTTTGTTATTTCGATCGTTCCGAATAGCATGTACCTGTATTAACATTGTAAAAGTGTGATTGCTTTAGTTATATATGTATACTTATATAATTTACTAGTGAATGATGTTAAACTTCGCTACATTTCAGGCCAAAACCTCCGTTCATAGCAGGTAGCTAAAAAGCGACGATACTAAGTAAAAAACAATCGAAAGGAGTGTAGTGTGTCTTAGAGGTTCACCAGCGTTCCCGTGGCGCTTATATTGCGTATATGCACGTCCTGCCACTATATAAAAATGACCCCGTCGTGCATCTTTACGAGCGGTTAAAAACATTCAAAACGTAAAGAATAAAGTATGTGGGCTTGTATGAAAGGTATGTCTTTTTATTATTTCCTATGCCGGGCAGCTTTTATCGGGCAACATTTCTCTGGCTTTTTTCTATTTTCAAAGATTTCGAGCGTGCGGGTGATGTTTTGAGCGCAGAACCATCTTCGCGCATGAGCAGAAAGAATAAAGCAGTACTTATTTATTGCAAATCGAATTATATTGCTTGGCCTTCAACTAATTTGGATCGTTTGCACGCACAAGGAGTTACTGATCCAGTGTTACTGCGTAGTTATTGCCGTCTCTCTTAGTTTCCCTCATGCTGGAAAGCGCCGACGCCGTGTTCGCGCTAACAGTGTCCGACAGTGCACATAATACATGTACCAACCCGTTTTAGTACCATTTTTAATGCCATGAATTTGAAATAAAGACGCCATAACTGCCAAATTTTTAATCTGCTTGATTGAGAAATGTTAGAATCTACCTAGTACATACGAATTATTTGATATTTGCTCTTATAATCGAGTGCAGAAAGAAAATGCACTGGCTTTTTCCCATAGAAATGCATTACCGGAAGTCACTTTCCGACTGGTTGCTCTCTGCTTCAATTTGCGACAGCACACTAGCGCCAGTTGAACCTCTAGCGTACATCCTAATAACTCTATGGTTCCAGGCACCTATCAGGCACGTATCCAGGGGGAGGCCCATGGGGCCCGGCCCCCCCCTCCCCCGACATCTTCCATTTTGCTGGGGCCTCCTCTCCCCCTCCCCCTCATACAGCATTTTGTCATGGGCGGGCCCCCCCCCCCCCCCCCCCCCGAAACAAAATCCTGGCTACGTGTTCCGTACTCTGGTCTGGGAATTTAGCTGCTGGTTGCAGGAGCCGCTTTCGCGGACGGGGAATGTGTTTTGTGAATCTTCAGATAAGGAGCGATTGGCGGCGGCCGAAGGACGATGACCTCGAACACGAGATTAAGGACAAGAAGGCCGAAAACACGAGCAGCGCCACCGATAGGGATCAGCCCAAAATTGGGCCTTTGGGAGGCAATGCGCACAATCTAGCTGGAATTTGAACCAAAAACTCTTCAAGCCCCCCCCCCCTTTCCCCCCTTTTTCTTCCCCTGCCCGCGAAAAGCAACAATTTGCCATGAATGATCTCTACGAGATAGAGGGAATGGGCATTCATTCGAATACAGCGAGGTCAGCCAACGCTTTGTGCCTGCCTTTTACGCTATGAAAGAAAAAAAAAAAAAGAAGGGGGGGGGCAAAATTGTTGCTGCTCCCACGCTGATTCTCGAGCGTGAAGAATGCTGCCTCTCAGCACTTTTCCACTGGGAAAGATTCCCGGAACCCCTCTTCTCCCTTGTACATGCATAAAACTCAAATTGCGTTTTGTGTATGTTTATACAGCCTGAAGGTAATCTGCCTCAACGGACGATTTGTTGTCGCTCAGCTCATAGATAAGCAATTTAGCCAGTGGTGTAAAACCGCTAGCATGGGGTTTCAAGCAGACCAGGTCACTTAGAGTGTGCACTAGTGCCACTAAATAAGCTACGCTTCAGAGTAACGACACTTGGCCATATTGTGACTTAAAATCATGGTTGCAAGTTATCTGAAGCTTTATTTGATATCACGGGAAACGCTTTTCCGCCCTCTACAAACGTTCGCGACATGGCAAAGCAATATTCCATGAGCTTCCTTACACCGAATCTATTGCTGAGGAAGTCACACTTTTGAATCATTACGATCGGCAGTTGCGTCTGCTCTGCAGAAGCACCAAAATGGCGGCGCCCACAACAATGTCTTGAAACGAAGTGCTGATACTCTAAGCGCAGCTCATTTAGTGGCACTAGTCATAGGCGTGCGCAGGATTTTTCATTAGGGGGGCGAGGTTTCCCCAGAGCGCCCCCCCCCCCTCCAGTCGGTGTTTTATGCCGTCGAAAAAGAAACCATGCCGCCGGCGTAGTCACGGCTTGTGTTGGGCCAACTTTGCGCCCCCCTAGATGATTAGAGGGGGCGGCCGCCCCCTGCCCCCCTGTGCGCACGCCTATGGCACTAGTATTCACGAAAGACGGCAGACGAACAGGATTGGCTGGTTATTCGCGGCTCCAGCGACCTATAGAAGCGCCACCACCAAACAAACATGGCGGCTGAGTCCAGGTCACGGTGGTCCAGGTCGCGTCGGCGCGACCGGGCCGCCTGAACGAAGGCGTGCCTCGGTATGCAACGCCTTTTTAGCTGCGAAGGTTTGGTACGTTCTTCAGGTGCTGCACTGTTCGCGGGTCAACATCCAGCGAATACACCGCGTTTTTGCTGTGTTTATTTGGAGCTCGACTTGGGAGAGAACGAGCCGAACCAATCTTTTCCGGCGTGTCAAGGATGGTGGGCCGGGTCTGTTGCACCTTTTTGTTAGACAACTCGTTAATAGGTTTTGTTTTCTAAGGGACCAGAAGGACCCTCTACTGCGTACAGTCATTCAGGTGCGGCTATGCAGAGCATTGCCCGAATTTATTGTTTCGACTGATATTCATTCCAGTTATGGTGTACGCGGATTTTTGAAAGAAGTTGTGTCTGCTTATCGGTTCTTGGCGACGCGGTTTTCGCTCGAGTATTTGTCCAGTGTGTCGCGAAAGCGTTTGACCAAAGACTTGATTGTTTCCCTTTTTCCTACTCCACTGTACCGGTCCTTGTACAGTGCGGAAAGTGGTCAAGATGTTTTGAAGCGTGTCAAGCAAATGAGGGTACCAGCCTTCACGAAATCTTTTTTCTTCAAACTACACAGTGAAACCCTGCCGGTCAAAGTTTTTTGGAAGGAAAAGGTATTCCCGTTGCATGGTCGGTAAACTGTTTACTTTGTAAAATGCCAGAGACGATAGAACACGCTTTTTCTTAACTGCTGGGACGCAGTGTTCCTTTGGGACGTCCTTCAAAGGACCCTTAAAAAGGACCTACCGTTAACACCTCACGGAATCCGTTATTTGCCTGTTGATGGAGGAAACAGCATGGTACCCTATGACATGATCATGCTGGTTGGCCTCCATAGCTTGTGGCGCTGCCGCATGGCTGTCAGACACGCGGACGTCGACGTGCGTCCCGCACACAGGTATTTTGTTGAAATGATGGTTTTTTTTAAAGAAATGTTTAAGGTTCAGCAGCCACCCCCGGACTTTTTGCCGCTTCTTGAGGAGCTGGCGTCCATCACTGGTCTGTGAAAATGTTCGAGCTTGATAGTTGTACAATAGCCTTTGAGGCTTTTGTTTTAACCTTTTATTGTATGTGTGATGTGTTTGTCACCTGAACCAAAAACAGGCAATAAAGTAAAAAAAAAGAGAGGGGTCCGGTGTCGCGGCATTGTTGCTGTTGTGTGGAGTAGTGTTCTGCTTGTGCTCTGTGTATTCTGTGTGTTCAGACATGTACGTATTATCTGCCATGTAGCGTTCACTAAGTCACAAAATGTTACTTGAAGTAACATTTTTTTTTAGAGTTTGCTGGCTAAAGAGAGCCATAGGGTAAGCCATAGAGAAGTCTTTAGCCAACCATTAGACAAGCTAAAGAGCGCTATGGCTGGACAGCGATAGGGCCATAGACAAAGCTAAAGAGGCCCATAAAGGCGACCATAAAAATGCTAAAGACAGCCATAGAAAATTCTTTAGCTAATTGGGTCAAATAGCTAAAGCCGACCATACAAAGAATTTTCTATAGCCGACCATAGGACATTTTTGTATGGGACATGCACCAGGGCACTAAAGCTAACGCATTAAAAGGATAAAATAGAATAGTTCGCTCATTCGATTAACCTGCACCGGCGCTAGAAAAATGTAGCACGGTGTAGGAAAGTGCAGAGCAATGTGCTTCCGGTTGTATCATAAGCTGCCCTCGTAAATCGAATATGGCGTTCTGCACCGAGTGCAGCTGGCGAGGGAAAAGTAGGTAAATCGAGCGCAGCAAGTATTAACCCCGAGAACATGGAGTGGCGCCACCAGACGTGGTGTCGGAGGAACAAATATCACGTGACCGTTTCTGCGCTTTGTCGGTAGCGTGGGGGTTGAGGTATATCGTTCACAGTTTAAGTTTAGCTCGATATTTTGAAAGAGAATGTCGGGTTGCTTATAATTTTACCTTTTTGTCGCACTTCTCGTCAAAATTAAACTCAAGCAGAGCGACAACAGTGGCGTCATGGCCTACGAAACAGGACCCAATAGGGAGTGTTCGCAGATCGTTTCCGCTGTCACGCAACGTTCTCCGAAACTCGCTACGAGATCCGGTACTCTGCAGACATGGCTAGCGCCGCGCATGCGCAGTAGTGGCGTCTTCGTTCCGCGGAGAGCGTAGCAGAGATGGGAAAGCGGTCTACAAAAACTCCTTATTGACACAGATTCGTGTTTTCGTACTGACCACGGCCTAGTCGGCCGTGGTCGTGACTTCGGAAGCATATCAAGTGACAAAACAGGTAGATTCTGGAACAACATTGTTCCCGGGGCGAGTTTTATTTTTTTTTGTATTTTGCGCGAATACCGCTTAGAACCGGGATAGACTTGAGGCATGGGCGGAGACAGAAAGTCCTGGGGGAGCTGCAAAACAGGTTCCTGTGGGGCAAGCGCCTGGAGGACAATATGTTTATCTTGACACAAGCATTCCAGATAGCACAGAGGGAGAACAGGCCGACATACCTTTGTTTCTTAGATATCAACAAAGCATACGACAGAGTGGACCACGAGAAATTGTGGAGGCAACTGGCGGAGCGAGGACATGGCAAGGATTGGACCGACTTACTGATGGAGGTGTGCAGGGAGACTAAGGTGGTGGCACTGTGGCGACAAGAAATAAGAGCCCCTGTGGCCAGCACCAGGGGTCTTAAACTGGGCTGCCTATTATCACCGCTGTTATTCATGCTATAAATCGCAGGAGTAGAGAGGAAACCGCAGCAGTGGCCCCTAGGGCTTTTCCCTATGCAAGATGCTGCCTGGAGTTAGGGGGAGGGTCGCGGGTCTGTGCTATGCAGGCCACGTCGTGCTGATGGCGGACTTCCTACAGGACGTACAGGCTCTCATGACTGAGTTGGGGCAAGAGGGGGGGGAGGGCAGCCCTGGGGCTGGGATTCAGCGACCGGAAATCGGCACTGGTGAGCTTCGGGGGTGGGGTGAAACTCGAGACCGGCGAACTGACCAACCAGGGTAAGCCAGTGCCATGGGAGGGGTAATTCAAGTACCTGGGGGTGTGGGTCCACATGGGAAAGAACTACCTGATAGAGCGAAAAGCCAAGCTCCAGGCAAAGAGTAGAAGAATCCGCGGAATCGCTACGGTCAAGGCCCTGTGGGTTACAACCGTTACGAAGTGACTCGTGCAGTGCGGAATATGGTGGCGGTGCCGGGGCTTGCGTTTGAAAATGGCGTACTCTGTCATTCGTCACGAACCCAGGAATGCCTCAAAGTGCGACAGGAAGCAGTGGGACGAGCCGCTCTAGGATCCAGCAGAGGATCGACGAACGAGCCATGCAGGACACGCGGTGGGCCAGTTTCGATACCAGGGAAGATCGAGCAGAGCTGAGTTTTGAGCGGCGCCTTAGTTGGATGAGGAAAGGCGCTGGGCGAGACAGATGTCCAAGTATGTGCATCTTAAGAGCATCTAGAGCCGATGGGTGCGTCGAACACGCCAGCTGTCCCTAAAATAGGGCGTAAGCGACCCACTCCTCTGTCCGGCCGAAGAAGAGCAAGAAAGACAACGTGGAGACATACGGGCCAGGGTGAACGAAAGGGAAACGCAGCGGTGGGCTGAGACGGCGGCACGGAAGTCGGCGATGACCCTGTACACTAGGGAGAAGCAGGAGGCCAAGAGAGGGGATTTGCTGGATAACAACATGAAATCATTTGAGACAGGCGGCGACCTTTAATTTGAATTCTCTGTCATGTGGGCAGTGCACTACTCTTCGACGCCTGAGGCGGGATGCTGCGGACTCGGGTACATCGAGCAAAATACTCTGATGTGGACGTCAGAAGCAGCGGTTACACCCTAGGAGTCGCAGACACGGCGGGACACGTTACACTTGAGTGCGCGGGCCTGCATGCAGCCGGAAGTGGCGTGCGGCGGGAACATTGCGTTGGCGCTGGGTTTCCGGGACTGCGACGAGGACGAAGCCGAGCAGCGAGCCAATGGAGGGGGCCCACCGATCACACCAGTTGAAGCTACAAAACGAAGATGCTGGTGGAGGGCGAAGTAAGCGGAGAACATCAAGGAAAATACATGCGGCTAAATTCATCGCCCTTGTTGAGATCCCCCGATACAAAAAGGTGAGCCCTAAATCTAAATCCAAAGTTTGTACTCAAGAAAAATACTTGTTCGTACTGCCACTTCTTTCGTCGTGCTTCTGCTCCGTTTTCATCCGTCCCAGTGTACGCTTTCTGCTTGTTATGTTATGTTTTATCGGCCCCTGCTACACTGTACTCAAAGATTATTAAGGCCTCACTTGTCCCATTGAGCGAAAAAGCGGCGTCGTTGTGCCCGAAATATGGCCATAAAAATACGTCATCAAGCACGCGCCGCCCAATCGAATGCTCAAGGACGACGCCGTCCTTGAGTCTTAGAGGTCGTCCTAGACGTCGCTTTCGACGTCGTCCTAGAGATTGTCCTCTAGGCGTCATTCTCCACTTGAGGTCGTCCTAGAGGTCGTTCTAGAAGTTGTCCTAGACGTCATCCTTGACGTCGTCCTGGACGACGTTCTTGAGGTCGTCCTAGATGCCGTTTTTAACGTCGTCCTCAATGTCGTTCTGGAGGTAGTTTTAGACGCCATACTTCGCGGTGATCTCTAGGACGTCGTCCTCGACGTCGTCTATTACGTCGTCCCAAACTTTAATACGTGGAGAAATATAACTCGAAAACATTTCTCCCGCGGGACTATAATGCTTTCGCCTTCTATAACTAAAGCTGCAGTCTTGAGTGTCCTCCTGTAATTTTGGACTCCCTGCTGACTGAAGCGTGTCGTGGTGCCAAAGTGCAAGGAGCCCAAGGGACTGGCATCGTTGTGCAGAGCCGAGCGCACCTTGCTGTGCTGTGGGATGCAGAAACAATCTGCTGCGCAACCCCGACGTGCGTTTTCACCAGTTCCTCAAAAACTCGCGAAGTTGAGGAAGGTATGGGTTGGCGCCGTTCGTTGAAAAGATTTCGGAAGCCCGTGGTCTCCGAAATCAATCGCTGGTGGTGATATTGGAGTACGTTCCTGCTCAGGGCGAGCTTAGGATAAGCTTCCACTAGGCTGCTGCAACGTGCATTGCGCACCACCAAAATAGCAATTTTCGTCAGAAAAAAACAAATAATTATTTATCGGTGGATCTTTAGGAAACGTGTTTTAGCAGGACACTGGCGAAACGCGACACACGTCCCCTTTTAGGAAACGTCCATTTTTAAGGGCTATCTCAGTTTGGTATATCCCTCTTTGACCATGCACTTGACGTGGTGGAGCTATTCTGGGAAAGCTATATATCCGAGATAATTATATTTGGTTTGAGAAACTTTCAGTATACCACTGTGCTAAAAAGAAATAAAGTATTTCATCCATTGTTGTATTTCATCCTGGGAGACTTCTGATAATCCATTCTGACCGACTTCGAGCGCAAACTAAAATTTAGAACTGCAGTTCAAATTGACTTTCACCGCAAGGACGTATAAAGAGATGAACTTACGAAGCGTGAGGAACGATCGAAGTACATATCTCACACAAATACCGCCTATTTTGTGAATACCGCCGGGCTGATTTATGACTGGCAGAAAGCCTAAAGATATAACTGGCATCTCAATGCGTTGGCGATAGAAGAACTCTCGAAACTTCCATGGCGTTTCGGTGCTATAAAAACGAGGACGTCAAAAAAAAAAGGTTCACTTAGATTCGTTTCAACAATCGTCAAGAGGAAAAAAAAAAAAGCGAGCCAAGTCAAAATACACCGATTTTATTGGAAGTTATACGGAAAAAGCCGTTTCCGTAAGTCATACGCAAGAAGCATACTATAAAAACCACACGGCCATTTTTTATTTGTTTTGTTTGTAAGCTATAGCGAAGACAAAAATGGCCAATTATGACAGATCTAGAATGACTCCCTTAGTGACGGCAATACAACGAAAAATTAGCCAGAGACACGGTCTGCACATTTATTTTACGGTAAGTGAACCCTTTTGAACTAACTCTTCTGAAGCAGCATTAAGAGACTAGTTTATATGATTTCTGCGAACTTAATTATTCTGAAGTAAGTAACACTCGGCGCAAAGCGAATGCGGCCTATCGTGATCCAAGTTTTACATTAGGTATAAGAGTTTTCGGAAGCTTTTTAAGAAACATATATGTTTTCCCGAGGCAGCAGGATGTTTATAATAAAAATGCAAGCGCACTTAAGGCTGAGGTTATTACACGAAAAATTTAACAATATAACAAAAAAGTAAAGACCTACCCATTAATCAATTACTGTCATTTAGCGTAGACAAAAAACTATACGTCGAAATATGCCGCCCCTCGGATTGTTAGATTGCTTTCTTGCTTTCTGAAAAGGTTTTCAAAATCTTCTCGGAAGTCTTTATTTCGCCGGTTGTTATGAAAAGTATTCTTCTTTTACCAAGATGTATAAAAAAATTCCACTCTGGAAACTAAAGAAAAAAATGGAATCTCTTAGTTAGGATTCGCAGTTCCTACCTTCGATGATCTCACCCTTAGCGCCTCAGGGTGCTACTCCCTACATTAAGGAAATACTGCTGCGTGCATTACCGAGAACGAACGCTTCTCCAAAGCTTTAGAAGATTCGAGTTTACTCTTACCCCTAGTGGGAAAGATAAGGAGGCCAGAATGACATTGCTTAGTCAGTCTAGCCAGCTCACTCCCGAACTTTCCAGGTCGAATGTTCGAGAGTCCGAGTGTAGTAGATCCGGAGCCGAGCGCGGTCTTGAAGGTTTGGAACACGGCGCGGAGCCGTCGCAGTTGCTTGTCGAAATCGCTAGAAACTACCACGGCGTCGCCGAGGTAGACGAGACATATCTCTGCCACTTCACAGGACCCAGCGTCCATAACACACTGGAGAGTGGCTGGTGCCGTACAAAGTCCGAAAGGCATCACCTTAAACACGCACAGTCCGTCGGGCGTGACTAAGGCCGCCTTATCACGGTCCCGCTCGTCGACTTTGATCTGCCAGTAGCAACTCTTCAAGTTCATCGATGAGAAGTAAAGGGCAAGGCGTAGTCGATCTAGCGCATAACTGATGTGCGGAATTGGATAGACGTCCTTCTTTGTCACAGAATTCAGCCTCCGATAGGCCACGCAAAATCCCAACGTTCCACCCTTTTTTTTTTTTTATTAACACGACGGGGAAGGAACAGGGGCCGTATGAAGGCTGGATGATGTCGTCCTCGAGCATCTCTTGAGTTAGTTTTTGGATCCCCTCCATTCTTTCACAAGGCGAGAAGATCAGTCAGCTGTCGTCGTTCTGGGGCTGGGAGGGTCTGGTCAATTCAAGTTTCGAAGGCAGCGTCCTGTTGTGCAGTAGTGAAAAGGAATCTTCTGAGCTGAAGGCGATCGCGGCTAAGTCTTGAAGTTCCTTTACCTGGTCCACGGCTGTGCCCTTTGTACTTTGTCAGGTGCTGTGACTCTTTTCGGAAGTACGTCAGAAGAGTCTTGGTGCCCCCGTACTTTGAGCTCGGTTACGCCCCTGGCAATGCCAGTTCCTCTTCCCAGGAGCAGTTGAACGCTTCCTTCCAACAGAACATTACCAGACATAACTGTTGCGATTCCGACCGCCACAAAGCCATCGACAGCGGCGGCAGGTTCACGTGGTCGGCCGAGACTCGTACCGCGGCTGACGTCGCATCGCGATCTTCCCAACAAAGGGACAATTTTCCGCCGCGTGAACCTGCTCGCTCCAATATCGATGACGGCGCCTTATTAACGAAGACAGTCTATGCCCAGTATGAGGTCCTTCGAGCACTCTGAAGAACGACAAATTTCACCGACGGGTCTCACCCTAGATTACGACGCGAGCGGTGCACCTTCCCAATGGTGTGATGAGATGACCCCCGGCGGTTCGTATCTGCGGGCCATATGCCATCACACCAGTGGGAGTTAAGGTGCACCGCTCGCGTCATAATCCAGGGTGAGACCAAAAAAGGCAAAAAAGACGGTGAGCGCCTCTGAGACAAATGCCACGTGCAATGACCGAAAAGGAATGCTTCACCGTAGTTCAAGAACAAGGGGTCTGGCCCGCAGATCCGGCCCGCGGGCCAGATCCGGCCCGCAGAAGTCTTCCGACCGGCCTGCGGCCCGCTTCCAGCAGATCGGAGCAAAAGGTAGTGCGCGTAAAGAAGCGCCGCCACTATACGCACTGCAAATGCTCAAGCGAATATACGAGAATATATGAAAGAAACTGTATCATAACGCGGGTTTTCTCGCCATATTATTCATTGAACATTGTCATCATCAGCATCACCATTCTTAGTTTCCTGCTTTATGTCTATCTACTTTTCGTTCTCATTTACTTGTGATTAGTGTCCTCTTTTCCTTGCATGCTGTCAGCAAGTCTAGTGTTATCATTCTCATTAGTCTTTTGCGCTGCTCGAATGAGACAAAACTCCCGTGCACTTTGATTTATGCCTTGTGAGTTTTCTTGGTCACAAGTGTTGCGTAATGTAACCGATAGATATATTAAATTTTAAATTGGTGCATGTATTCATAGACCTTAGTATTTTAATACTTACTCGAACATGAAACTTTTTGTTTAAATGCTTACATTGGTTTATTTATTTTCTTTTTCTCTTTTATAATTACTCCACTATCCCGGCCCTTTGGACTGTGGCAGATTTCTAATCCGGCTACTTAGCCAAAAAGATTAGAGACCCTAGTTTTAGAAGATTCGAGCTTACTCTTACCCCAAGTGTAAAGAATAAGGAGGCCAGAATGACCTTGCTTAGTGAGTCTCGCCCTAGCTCACTCCCGAAACTTTCTGGGTCGAATGTTCGAGACACGGAGT